>JAOZJS010000517.1:0-29276 GCA_025882695.1 Amerodectes protonotaria | reverse complement strand
CTGGCGCTAGATTTGGAACAATTTTTTTCGTCTCCTCTCTCTCTCTCTCTCTCTCTCTCTCTCTTTCAGTTGTAGGGGTACATTTAGAAGGGGCTGTAAACTATTGAATTTTTACGCGCGCATTTTTTTCAACCAACCTTGCCTTGCCTTTTGCAATGCATTTTCAGTTCAAAACTGGCCACCGGTACCAAAAAATCTGAACTAACCTATTTTAATGTTGGAATTTTAGAATTTAAAGTTCTGCATTAGTTTTCTAATTCCTTATTCCGAAAATTTCATGAATGTTCTTTGGTTCAATCCATTCGAACCGATTCGAGTGTTGAGTTATCTTTACATTTATTTTCCATGTTGGTGAGCTTAGGTCGAGTATTCTCTTTCCATCATCATAATCATCGTTTTTTCGCGCTTATGTCTGGTTCGGAAATTACTACTGCTGCTGCTTGTGTAGTCGGGATCAATGTACTGAGCAGCAATGATCCCAACGAATTGAATGAACGAATGAATGAATGAACGCGGCTATATAATTTGTGTCCAACGCACCGAACCACCGCTTACAACAATGTCTCGAGTTTCCAGAGACGTTGCAGAAAGCTATCCACAAACTGACAGCGCTACCTATGAGAATTTCGGTATTTTGGTTTAGCAAACAATAAAAATGGTAATGTTAATGTTTCCAGAGGATCCTAAACCCGTAAAGAAAAGATATAATTAAATCCTTAAATCCTAGAAGGGTCTCTTTTAATCAATGCTAATAATGGTTTTTAATCCGCCATTCCCTAGATAATATTGGCAATCATTCCCAAGTGAAACAATGGAAAACCATTGGAACCATCATAACCACTACCATTATCGTTGTCTTGATACTAGATTGTCGACTTTGTAGAATGATTAATTAATTGGTTGCCATCAAAAAATAGAGCATTGGAAAACTGATTGATAAACCATTTAAGTTTGGAAGATTTTTTAAAATATAACATTTATCTACTCCTTAAATCGAAGCAAAAGTATTACAAGCTAGCGTTTGGTCAAAATGATGAATGATGAAGATTCTACCTTTACAAATGAAGAAGAGAATTTACCTTTGTTATTCGAAAAGGTTATCAAAAGAGAAATTGATACCGATTCCGATACTGAACCATCGTCTTCAACACAACCGACACATTCTTCCAACGGCAACATTCATTCTGAGCCACAACTATTAATGACCAACGGAATTCAACAGCAGCGCTTCAATTTTCGCGCTCGCAAAAAAGTTTGCAATGAATTCGACGATAAAACCAATAAGAGTGCCCCAAAAAGAGGTTTTATCGTCGATCTGGAAAATGGCAACCTAAATCCTGGAATAGCAAGGAGATACAAAAAAAGCAGAAAAAATGAACGTTCTTCTTCTTTTCAGGAACAACAGCAGAATAACCTGGATGGCAAGGTTCCAACGACCAGAACAACGTTGCATTTAGATTCTAATTTCATAATTTATAATTCCAATGATTTTTTGGCCATCCGTAATGAATTGAATAACTTTTATTTGTGTCGCACCAAACAAAATGTATATAAAAGCAGCAAAAAGGTGAAAATCCAATGGTATACAAATGATATGGATCCAGAAATTTATCGTGCAGATTTTGTTCAAATCATTGATTTCGAAACAATCCTGACCAATGTTCGTATCAATCGATTGGAAAAAGGAAGCATAACAATACCAAAACATGAAATGCAACGAATTTCCAACATTCTGGAACGAGCAATTCAAGTCCAGAACGGGAACGATGAACCTCCCGATCCGCATAATGTTCTGATGGACGGCATGGATATATCAATAATTGGCAAAATCAACGATGAAGATGTTTTGTCCAAGATCGAACAAAATAAATCAAAAACTTTGGATAATGATAAAAAACATTCGACCATCCTAAACAATGGCGCGAAAAAAGGAACCGGTTGGAAATCAGGAAAACGAAACCAAAATAACCAAAGTGGAAAGAACAATAACGAAAAATCTACGGGGAACTCAGCATCAGTATCGGCAGATCATCATCTTATAAATCAGAACAAATGCTCAACTTTGATCGTCAAAAATGGGGGCCAATTGTCAAAAAAACCGAAAAAGTTTGTCGCAAATTCAATGATTGAAGATGAGAAAATTGAACCAATGGAAAAAAATGATGAAACCATTTTGGACGAGTTTGAGAAGAATGATGAAAAAGATTTAATGTTTGAAACTAAAACCCGTTTGCCTTTAGTTTCAGATTTGGTCAATTCTAAATTATTGATCCGATCTATCCTGCTTAAAGATTATGAATTCATGAAAAACTTGATAACCAATCCGAATGAAGAAAATAATTTAATTAATAATATTTGCTCGATTCAAATCGATCGTTCTGTTTCAATCAAAAAGAACGCCATTCATTATGCTTTGGAAAGGCAGGATTATAAATCACTTCGATTGTTATCGGAGATCGAAAACCTAATCAATCACTTTATTGTTGACGATCCTATTCCCGATTCAACCAGAATTTGCTCAATGGAACTTTATCATAGTGAATTGATGGAAGATCAAGAAAATTATGAAAAACATCGAAGAAAAGCATTTCCCCTCGATGATTCTTATGCTGTCTATTGTTTGAAAAATAAAATTCCAATCGATTTTATTTGGAACAACCTTAAATTCTTCAAGAATGGTATTGAAGATTTTTCTTCAAACATTGTAAACCTATTAAAAACTGGAGATTTTGATTTGATGATTGAATTTGTGGAGAGAATCAAAAATCACCCCCCTCAACAAATCCCCACCGCCATGCAACAAGTTTGGAATGAAAATTTCCTAGTTAAAAATCAAGATCAATCAAGTATTGTAGAAGGATCTCCGTCATTATCCTGTATCGATTCAAGATTGAAACTGTATCCAATACATTTGGCTGCCATCAATCCTGACCCTAGCGTGTTTCAAACATTGATTAACGAAAATCCTCAACTAATTCATCTTCCGGATTGTGAAGAATGGATGCCCATACACTATGCGGCTGTTTGCCAAAGTATGCATTCTGGTGGCATTTTTTTTCTTTTTATAAAAACTTTAATTTTAACATCATTTTTTCCTAAAGCTTTCTTCAACCTTCAACATTTGCTCAATCTTAGTGTTTCTCCCCGAGCAACCGATCGGAAAGGGAACACTGCGTTGCATTTAGCCGCCAATAGAAATCGCACCAATAATGTTTCTCTGATCATTCGACATGAATCCACTCAAACATCTCAATCTTCAATATTCACTACGTACAATCAGCAAGGATATACCCCATTTCATATTGCTTGCCGTCGAGGTCATGAATCGATGGTGGAATCATTTTTGCAACAATTCAGCCAACAATTTCCGGTTGATTTTGTTACTTCTAACCAATCTGGTGAACTAACCGGATTGATGATAGCCTCGATGCACGGCCATTTTAGCATTTGCAAGCTGTTGTGCGAAAATGGTGCTAATATCAATATTTTTGATAAAAAAAATCGCAACGCTTTAACCTATGCTGTAAGTGTATCCGACAAACTTCAAGAATATTCTTACCATCTCTCAAAATCCTCTATATCTCTCTCTCTTTCTATCTCTCATATTCTAAAGGTCATCAATGGACATTCGAATATCACTGAATACCTCTTAAAATTGAATGCCATTCCATCCGGAAAGGATTTGTTCGGAAATAATCTTTTCCACTATGCATTAGCATATGGATGGTATCCCTGTTTTTTGCTGTTGTTGAAAACCAACATCAATCTTAAAGATACCAACACTTTCGGATTAACACCAATCTATGCAGCATTGGTAAAAGGGCATATTGGTTTCATTTCCTATATATTGAAAAAAAATATGCTCAGCGTTAATGTTCCGGTGAATGACGCTGGCCATAATTTGGTAATGTTAACATTTTCAATACCACCGAATTTGGCCAGATTGGTGGATTATTTGAAGTTATTTATCGAAACATTCAAATGTGATCTCTCCAAAACGGATTACGAAGGGAATAATGCGGTAAGCGGAAAAATCTTGAGAATCCGAATGCTTTTTGAATTTACCCTGAATTTTTTTCTAGCTTCATCATCTCCTAAAATGTGAAGCCCTTCATTCGAATAATTCGGATTCAACTGTGGTAAATCATTTGGAAAATTAACGTAAAAATTAACGAAATCGATAATCAGATTTTTTTTTCGCCTTTATTACAGATAAATACGATCAACGATTCATTGACAATCTTATTAAACAATGGTTGTGATATTTATACAAAAAACCATGCAGGAATATCGCCGATTATTTTCGCTCTCGCCAACCAGTGCATCATATCATTTTCAAGATTTTTACTAGAACATCCCAAAAATATTCGCTTTCAACGAGTCTTAGAAACTAGTGATCATCTTTGGCCAATGATCATCATGAATGTTTCAAAATCTTGTACAATTAATAAGAACAACGATGCCAAAACCATTCCTCTAGGTTCGTTAATAATGGACATTGCCAAAGAAGATAGAAATTTTTTCAATTTGCTCGAAAATTCAGCATTAAAAACCAGTAGTAGCGGCGATTTGCCGATTGAAATTTTTTTGAAAATTTCAAAGAATTTATGCAAACAATCCGATGTCAAAGGAACAGTACAAATGATTGTGGATTTTTTAGATTTTTTATCAAAATTTTATGAAGGCGAATTCTTGGCCGACATTTTCATTTTACATTTGGCATCGAAATTCGCCCCACCCTTTATTATTCAACGTTTATTGGAGACATTTCCTTTGCTCAAGGTGGATTGCTTGAACGATTCCAACCATACACCATTCTCATTGGCCATTTTGAATGATAATATTGATGCTGCCCAAACATTTCTTAAATCATCATCTTCATCATTTATCAAAATGAATACGGAATGCCTATGTCATTACCTAAGAAGAGCCGATTCATTGGGATTGATTCCTTTAATGATAGAACATGGATATGATCTAAAACAACCGATCGATGATCTTGGTAATACCTCATTGCATATGATCTGCGAGAAAGCTGATCGAACGGATTTTATCGATGCTCTTAAATCGTTAATCAAGCAACCAGGATTCAATGTGAATGTGAAAAATTTCCATGGTCAAACCGCGCTTCACATTGCATTCAAAACGAATCGATATTCGCCACAATTATTGAAACTATGCGACATGCTTCAAAAGAATGGAATCGATCAATATTTGGTTGATTCTTACGGTCGCAACGCATTTAATTATTTGTTTTTTAACGATAATTTCGATAAGAAAAACTTGCTAGACTTTAACCTGACCAACGATGGATACGATTGTTCGAAGATTTTGGACCGAAAACAACGAAACCTGTTGCATTATTCAGCCAGAATGGGCATCGTAGAATGTGTTCAATATTTTCTTCAGAAAATTGATCCAAACATTGTTGATTCGGATAATCATACACCGCTTTCACTGGCCATTCTTAATCAACGGAGAGGTTAGTCGGATATTTTTCAAGCATTTTCCTCTCTTTAAAACTAACTATCTGTTTTGATTTCAAATCTTAGAATGCGCTTCGATTCTACTAAGGTGCAGAAGGGCTAAAATTTTGGATAGTTGGGAATTTGTACCAAAAAGACAAACTAAAATCAACTTAGCGTGGCATATTCAAAAAAATGGATGGAAAGGTAAGAGAAGATAGATTAACAATCGTATTGATTCTTTTTCTCCCACTCGATCGCAGATGCATTATCCTTAATACAAGATAGAGTTTTGGATCTACATGAACCGACCAGATTGATTGAAAAATTGATCGAATCTCAATGCTTAGAATATGCATTGATCTCGATGCGTTGCTTCTCAATGATCGATTGTGGAGAACAACTTCGGAAATATCTTCTCTTGTTTGGTCAATACACCACCAAACAAGTGGATAAAGATATCCAAGATAATTTTCTGAGATTTTTCCGAAAAGAATCAATCTCTAACGTTTTAGTAGATCTATTCTGTTCTGCATTGTTTAATTGGAATACACATTTATGTTACCGATTAATTGATATGTTCGGGATTGGATTAATATCGCAAAGCATCCTAGCAAGCAACAGCATAGATTTGATTGCTAAAAGTTTCGAAAGATTACTATATGAAACAGAATTTCCGTCGGATATGAGAAATCTAATTGAAACAATGATCGACAATCAAACACAAGAGATCAATATTCTTTTTACCTACAAAATTATTGAAACACAAAATTCTATAACTCATTACAAAATCATTGATGAATCAAATCAAGATCGATCAAATATATTTTTGATCAAATATTCCCCATTGATTGTGGCGATAATTAGAAAAAGTTATTCTACCGTAAAATGGATGCTAAACATGCTCAAACCTAAGGTTGATGTTAATTTTGCTGATTCCCGTGGACGCGTTCCTTTGATTCATGCTGTTATCAACAATGATATAAAGATGATCAAATTGCTATTGGGCATAGAAGTTGAAAGTTCAAACCATGTCCAACTTTTTGATGATGATTACAAGATTGAACCAAATTATCCGCGAGCAAAAATGATCCATTTTTTGAAAAGGGATAAGAAAAATTTCACAGTATTTCATTATCTGATATCACCGTTTGCGGATGGAAATTTTTACCGGGCCGATTATGTATTTTCGATGCTTTGGAACCTGATCAAGTTTGATTCAAATTATCAAAAAACCGAATTTATGAAGGAACTTGGACAATATGCCAAAGAAAAGAAAGCCTGTAACATATTGAAAGTAATGGAAAAATGGACATCTAGTCTTTCATCTACTACTTCACCAGGACTGGTCAACCATTTTCCACATAATGATAAGAAAAACACATCTTTGTGCTCGGATCAAATTAACAAAAAATTTCGATCCGACAGCCAAGTTTCGCCTATTGTTGATGATAATATCGCTGAAACGTCTTCAATTAAACCGGATTCTAACCAATATTCGAAAAAGTTAGTTTGGCCAAGAACAGTATCTTTAGATTAGGAGGTCGTTTTCTAATTTTTTTTAATCTTTTAACCATCCCTCTGCATTCAGAAATATCATGGTGGATCATTTGACACTTATTCCGTTCAATGTTACATTCACCAAATTGGATTATGAAGAGAATCGATATATTTATAATTTTTATAAAATGCAATTCTATTCGGTCGGAAAACGTCATTATTGTCTTTCGATCCGATGGGGGAGAGTAGGAACTTTTGGAAATGTTCAAAGAATTTTCTATGATTCAATCCAAGATGGTTTGGATCGTTTTAAGAAAATTTTCGCCGCTAAATCCGGAGAGAATTGGGCTCATTTCAATACTTCATATTCCATCTACGATAAATATGGTGCTGTGAGGAATAATGGTGATATTACCAATACTGTCCATCAAGATAATTTATCTGTTGAAAAATTTTTCAAAAAACTAACCACGTTGGATTGCGACGAAGAATTGTCTGGATTCAAACATTTGTTCATGAAATTTATCACCAATTTCAGATTGACCAAAAACAAATTCAAAAATTGCGCCGAAAAAATAAATACCACAACACTGGAATGCTGTTCGGGTAAGTTTTTTGGGCATGTTCGCGGGATTAAAAAGGATCAAAAATTAAATTTATTTGTTGCAGCCATCCTTGATCGATTATCATCGTTGATCACTTATCCAAGTTTAAGAAAGATTCAAAATAATAAAGAAAATCTTGAATTATTGTACGATATGATTGATTCCAGCGATCAATTTTATTCGAAAATTAAAATTTTCGGACACGAAAAAGATCAATTGAAACCGATTTTGAGCAAACAAGATATATTGCAAAAATCCGAAATGTTACGAGAGCTTAGATTTTTCATTTTTTCATCGGAATTTTTGCATTCCATTACCACTCACCATTTTGAAGATAATGTATGGAATTATATGAAAACTTTCTTGAAATGGAATTTGAAAATTCTGTCAACGGAATCGCAACCCCAGCAGCGATCAATGAATGAAATAGATTTAATCATTACTTACTTATCCGAAGCCATTCCCAGAAGTATCGTGGATCTTAAGGAATTCAACCTTTACGAAATGTTTTCCGACAATTCTGCCCCTTTTGGCCAAAAGCCAGCTATTGGTCAATCTTACCTTTTATGGTATCATCTGAAAACTCCAGAATTGTTACACTTTTTAATCAACGGATTCGAAAAACAAGTATTTTTGCTACATACGGATACCCCAACATTTGTAAACGTAAATAATTTTCATTGTCATTTGTTTGATTATTTGAAATATTTGAATTTGTTTTCACAGGGAATCCGTTTGGACAGCAAATTCATGGCTAATGATCATTTTGATGAAAATGATTATCTAGTTTTATGCGAAGCATTGATTGAGAAACCCTTCCAAGATTCCAATTTAAATGATCATCAAATACAAGAAATATCATCAGATTCACCATCATCGAAAATCAGACAAATAGATTGTTTGATCACCAATCGGAATGTGTTGATTGAGAATCAACACGATTATTTATTTTGGAGAGGTTTGAATCTGATTTAATCAAAAAAAAAAATACTTACTCAAACTTAATTCGTATCACACAGGTTCTATCGTTCCAATCAACAAAAACCCGGAAAACGAACCGAACCAATTTATACATTTAGAATGGGATAAAATCACTCCAAGATTTATTGTGGAATTCAATTCAGGACAATATGATTCGTGACAGCTTCTGCTACAGCGAGCATCAAGTCAAACACACAAAAGTTCAAATATAAAAACAACAACAGTGACTAATTTTCAAAGAAAAATTCAAAAAAATTGTGATAAAAATTTTGATTACTGTTTTTTTTTTGGAAAAAATTTCATTGATTAACAGCATTTTTTCTTTGAAACACCACGATCTTATTGTTGGCCGGCATGTCGATGATTTTGTTTAAAAATAAATCATTTTTTTCGGCTAGTTCTATAAGTTTTCTTGTGTCTCTTATTCCCCATTCTGGATTACGTTTACGAAGTGAATGATCGAAATCAACATTGCTTTGCGGCGACAGAACACCATCGACAGCCATCGCTCCGTACAAAATCAACATACCTTTTGACTTGTTCAACAATTGCCCAGCACCATTGAATAGTTCAACAGAACATTTCCATGGACTGATGTGTATAACATTGCAACAGTAGAACATATCAAATATTTCATCCTTGACTGGCCATTGGCTAACTGGCCATGTAAGGTCCAGAACAACCGGTGGTAAGACATTTACCAAATTTTTTGCTTGGCGTATCGCATTGATGGAATCGAATTGTTGGGAATCCATATCGGATGGTTGAAATTGTATGCCCGGAAAGTGTTCGGCGAAATGCCCCAAATGTTGGCCGGTATAAGAACCTAGTTCTAAACATTTTAGATGAAATTTGTCTGTTAGAAATGGTAAATCACCAAAATGTTCTCGGAGCAGTGTTTTGAGCACATCCAATATTGGACCTTTATTTCGATCGGCGGCCGATGTAAATGTTGTTTTGACGAATTTGATTGGCGGCATTTTTCTCGACCAGCAAAATTTCAAAGATTAAATCGATGTTTACATAATTTACATGGTAGATTTTCCTACACGCTAAGTATTTGTTAAAGCATTGTATTAACTACGCCAACTTGGCCTCAGTACTGTGCATTCGAAGATAAGTGAATTTTGTTGTTCAGGGAAACACATTTTTCTAAACAAAATGGATTCAGGATTGGAAGCTGCAATCGAAGATTTTATCAGCCTGACAATTGTAAATATGATTTTTTCTTAATATATTAAAAAAAATAAAAAGATGAATCGATTATTTGGTTTTCTGATGTTGTTCATCCAAACAGAATTGTGACTCGCTGGAAGAATGTTTTGCCGGTTTCATCAAAACATCACCAAAAAATGATCTACGGAATCAACAAAATTTGGAAAACAAGTTTATCTTGATTTTCAAGAATATTCCAGCTATTCAGTTGAAAAGTGCCCTCCAATTGTATATTCATAGATTGGCCCAAGTAACCAATTATAATCAAAGCAATCTTTTGTTTGGATTCTTGGAAAAAATCATCACCGCTGAGCTGATCAAACCAATGTGAGTGGTGAAAAAATGATGTTTGAGTGTTTGTGAATTTTGCTTAAAAATTTCCCCTTTCTTCGTCTGTTCAATAGGATCGTCTGTCATTTCATATTGTCTGATAATTTTGTTTTGGACAATGAAGTTTATTGGGTGAATGGTTTGAATTTCATCCAACGAATCCTTTTGCTTCAAACGGTGCGGTACAAGGAAGTTCGTGATATTTTAATGATTTTATTGACCAAAATCTCACTGATACCTATAAAAAACTCAAAATCATTATATAAACAAGTGAGCGCTTTTTGCCAATTGATCTCGTTCATTCTGGATCGTGAGACAAGTCTTTTGCCTGCTTACATGGCTTTGGACGAGATACAGAATAAATTCTTCACTGACTATCCAAATGGCCATTGGGTGTTGTCCAAAAAGATTTTCGCTTTTATCGATAGCTTTCGTCCAATAGCCAAGATTGTTTCACATTCTGGTAGGCCAAGAATCATGCCAATCGTTGGTTATTGTTTTCCTACCAATTTGTTGAAGTTGGATGAAAAAACTGCCAAATTCGAACTAAAAGGTCTATTACCATACGATAGAGAATTGAAAGAACCAGAATCCACTTTGCTTTTGCATATAATCCAGCAGAACAATTCTCATGAAACCATCGCCAATATCCTTTCGTTATGCAAAGCCAAAGACGGATCAATGTTACGGGAGAATCGTTCGTTGAATATAATTCAAAATCTAATGATTGAGCTGATTATCAGCACCGTTGAGAAAAGCTGCAAGTATAAACCACTGATGGACAGTGAAAATTTTGGTGCTTTGAATCTGAATGATACGGACAATGGCTTGGCACAGATCGTCTTCCTCTGGATGCACATTACCACCACTTGTTTATATTTTGCATTTCAATATCAGAACATTTGTTTTCCCATCTTGATCAATGATTTGTTCGAGGTGATCCATAATTCTGATCATGTAACCAGTGAACATTTGTTGAAATGCCGAGAATTTTTGATGTGGACATTGCTTCAAATGTTGTCCTGTTTATCGAATACATCTAGCTCTGGATCAACTGATTCGAGCCATACACCCAACGAAAGTCTTCGATTTTTGAGTCTGTTGAAATTTTTCGATCTTTTATACCAAGAAACCGAACCATTACCTTTGCCGGATTTCAATACACGGAACAGTGTTTATATAATGTCTGCAGCATCCATTTACATATTTTTGACCAAAAATGATCTGGATGGTTCCAAGATACAATTACAGATTCCCATTGCATTAAGATCTCATGTGGAATATCTTCGTACCGCTGCATTGAGTTCTACAAACAATTTTTCAATGGCCATCACGCTTAATTCATATTCGTCCAATTTGGAGATTTTTATGAAAATGTATAGATTTTTCATTGAAAATGTATTAGAACAACGATCATCCTCTACATCGGCGACAACACCACCGACCAACAGTGATGTTTCGGCACAGCAACAGAATAGTAAATCACCAATGTCGATGGACTTATTGGATTCGTTGACCATACCGACCAGGAAAAATTTGGCCAATACCATAATGAAATTGTTTGTGAATTATGTTCAAAACAAAACAAATCCAACATTTCCATCATATTTGGCCGAAACATATTGTCGATTGATGGCCAATAGCGAGATTGAAGTGAATGAAACGAAAATTCTCAATCAATTGATGGTTAATATATTGAGAAACCAAGGTTGGAGTTATCTGTACAATTTGCTGGAGCTATATTCATATCGATTGCATAGGATTAATTGCGCAAATCAATTACAATTGCTCAGACAATTGTACAGTAAATCCTATACATCACAGATAAATCATATTCAATTGTATTCGTTCATGGAAAATACAACATTGAAAATACTGTATGGATTTAATTGTTTTGAATTAATTGCGTTTTGTGATATCCAATCTAAGATTGTCATCGAAACTTGTAATCTTTTGCCCCCGGATTCAGAAGAATTGTATAAAATATTCATTTATACTTTGGCCAGAGCCATACACATTACTGGTACGGAAACATTGTCCAGTGATAAGTATAGGGAATGGGTCAAGGAGATTTTGAACAAAACCAAAAATCTAAATACAAATATTGCATGGCCTACATTTACGTTACAATGTTTTCCATCGATAATAAGCTCGTTTTATGAATCTAATGCGGCGGAAAAAGAACCAAACCGAAAGGAATTGCACAGATCGGTGGATGAAGAATTTCGCCGATGGAAGTCTATAACCCATGAAAATGATTTGATCAAGCATTTCAGCGCTCAAGGAACACCGCCTCTCATCTATTGTATATTGTACAAAATGATTTTGGATCATGAACCAATACCGCCTGTTTCCTATAAAATATTAGACAAAATTGGTGTCCGTGCATTGTCCAACCACTTGCGAACGTTTGCAGATTTTTTGGTCATGGAATTCTCTAACTTAAGCGGTGGAGCTTGTGTGAGCAAATTCACCGATGCCGTAAATGATATGATTTGGAAATATCATATAATCACATTGGACAAACTGTTGCTTTGTTTATCGTTGAGAAGTTTCGAAGATAATCGTTTTCAAGTGGGCATCTTTATCATACAATCGGTGTTGAAAAATCAAGAGATCACCAATCGGATAGCGGATTTTGTCAAAGAAGATCCGGAACATTGGCGACAATCAAATTGGTCGGACGTGCAAAGCCAATTTTTGAAGAAATATCCAGAAAAGTATTATTTTGATCATCTTCAAGATGTTAATGGCCAGAACAATGGTCAGCAAAATATACAACCAATTTTCAGCAATATATGTTTGCGTATATTGCCTGTGCTTGATATTATCATACATCGTTTGATTGAATTACCATACAAAGCCAATGATAGATTGTTTAAAAGAATCCTAGAAGATCATGGTTGCCTTTATAAATTCCACAATCATCCCATAACGTTCTTGTACAACACATTGCATTTTTATGAAAGCAATCTAAGAGAAAATGTTCATCAATTCAAAAAGAAATTAGTATTCACCATAATCAATGCGTTCAAAGATATTCGACCAAGAAACTGGGCGGTGACAGAACCATTTTTGAATTATTGCCATCAAACTAAAGAAGGTGAATGGCAGCCAGGTTTGGATTATTACAAATTATTGATTGGAAGAATGGTAGACACGCTTTCCTCTGATGGCAAATGTTCCTCATCATCACCATTCTACGTAACCGATTATCGTTTCAATGAGTTTCCCAACGTTCAATCTCATGTACTGTATGTAACCTGTGTGGAGATATTGGCTTTACCCGGTAAACCAACGGAGATTGCCGATAATCTGATCAATGTAGTTGTGCAAAATCATAAAGATATTCCAAGACAACAGATTGAGCTTTGGATCAATGCAATCGGATTGTTATTCACCGCATTGCCTGAAAGCTATTCAAGAATATTGAAGGAGAAATTTATTGATTTGTTGAAAAATGTTCGTAGCTTGATGGGCAAGAATCTCCTGTTTCTGTTTGATTTTAAACAAAGCTTTGCTCATTATTACGAGAACGACATCAGTTATATTCTGGCATTGATATATTCCTTTTGGAATCATGGTACGTTCGGACATTTGTGTTCAATGTCACAATTCATCAAGGAAAAAATTCAACCAATCGTTGAGTATGAAGAACAATTGATGGTGGTGTGCTATTTTGTCGGTCCATTCTTGCAACGTTTACGAACCGAACGGATTCGTTGTGTAATTGAAATTGCTCAAGAATTGTTTAAAATGTTGGAAAAAGTAGACAAAAAATGTCCTAAATTGCAGTATATCGATACGATTTGTGATCTATTCTATCATTTCAAATGTAAGATACGATAAACCTGATGATTTATTATTTGTCCCTTAAAAAACAAATTCTACTTCATTTTCTTAGATCAATTTACTGGAAACTCGCTGAAAGAATTCATCGACGAATGGATCAAAAAGATGCGGCCAGAATTGCAAAAAAAGTTGCGTTTCCTGTCGCAAGCTTCCGATGAAAATGTTTGATTTGGCACGATTATTTTTTCACGGTTTTTTTCTTTAAAATTTCAAACAAAAATTAACATCACAAGCATAAATTATTTATGAAAACAAAAAAAAATTATTGTTTCGAAATATTTTTGTATTTAATTTGAAAATTTTGAATTTGGCGCTTTTTTTATAACGATCACTGAGTGCGGATGATGCAATGTGTGGTTGAGGCGGAGCATGTAACACTTTTAATGTGTGAACAGGGCCTCCGACATGCTGTTGGACGAGATTTGCGCTTCTGCTCCGTATCAATGCATTGATGTGATTGGCTGGCTGGCTGGTTGTTGTTTTGTTTTGTTTTGTTTTGTTGTCGGTTGTGTTTTGCTGGCTGTCTAGTTTTAATTATTGAACATCAACATTTCATGGTCGTCGGGTAAGATTGATTCTGAAGAAAATCTTCTGGTAAATATAAAGCTAGCAAATAGCTATAAAGCTCCAAATAACAACAATCGCGGAATTCCATTTTATTTTCAAGATTGTGTTCATCAATTCAATCAATTTTGATGCTTTCTACTTCCTCATCACAATTGTTTTTGGTTGATTTTTTGTGCCGTTGTTTGTTTTATTGTTTTGTTTCAGTTTCATTTATCAATGTGATTACCGAACGTTACCGAACACGCTTTTCGTCTTGACATTATCAACAAATTTCTCGTCTTTAGTTTCATCCGAAAATTCTTCAATGTATCTTATATACCATCATCATGTCGCTAAATAGTGTTTGTGATATTTGCAAAGAGATGCTTGATTTGTTTGACAAATGTAAGTTTTATGATTGTTTTTTCAATATTATTTTCAATTTTTATGAACATTTTTCAATTGCTCGTTCAGACTATGAAATTTTATCTCATGTTAGCGATGATGGACTGTTCATCGAAAAAGAGGATCTAAATTTGATCATCAATTATGTCAACTTTTGGCCCACAAAGTGAGTCCCTAAATATTGATGATATTGATGATCATACAATGTTTTGTTTCGGAACTAAATTTTTCACAGACATTGTGGTTGTTGTTATAAAGATTTGAATGCGTTTTTGGGCTTCGATAGTCTTGTGAAATGTGTAGTGCAAACATCATTCGAATTGGTTGAATCCATCACGCTATTATCTTGCGGTGACACAGTGAATACTGTGCAGAGTTTTTTCTCAAAATGGTCCAAAGAAGAAAAAGAAAAGCTTCTTCAGCTGACAGCTAAAGTGAGTGATATAGATGTAAATCTGGATTGAAATCCAAAAAAAAAAAATCCAATTTGTTTATCCGATGGCAGATATATCAAATATCATTTCCACTGTATGTAACTTATAAGCATTCAAGTTTTAACAAAAATGAAGAGTTATCTCCCAATGAGATTAAACTATTGTCCAATTATTGTGATCTCGCCGAATATGAGATGCCAATATTTTTGATGAAAAAAATTATCGATTTCATCGAGGCAGATGGATTCCGATTGTACACCAAATGCTTCAAGGAAGCCGATCCAAATATGCTACCAATTTCGTTTGCTAATGTGTTGATAAACATAATACAAAGCCTAAAGTATCATTTCAATTTAAACGCCATCAATGTGGAACTAGTCCAATTACGGCCACAAGTTATTAATTATCTATGCAAGATTCAGGATAATGATTTCAAAAATGTCAATGAACGATCAATGTTTGAATATATGTGGTCGGTGGTTAAAGAATACAATTTCAATCATTTGGGCATCGATGGTGATGGATTGAAGGTCGCATTTAAGTATTTCACATCATCCACGTTGACCATGCGTTTGTCGGGCATAGGTCAAATCAATAACTATATCAACATTTATAATGAAATCTCTCATGCTGCTTCTACAAGTAAGTATGGCATGTTTTGTGGACAAAAATTTGTGCTTAAAATTTTGTTTTTTTTGTTCAAAGTTCCAGACACAAATCTCGAACCATCAAGAGATGAACTAATACATTGGATTCTTGAGAATAAAATTGTCGAGAATATATTCGGACCCAATTCGCATATTGAAGTGATTAAACAAAGTTCATTTTTATTGAATTTCATTGCTGCGAAATTGACCACCCAACAAATCGATATAATTTGGTGCGCCGGACAATTAAAACATTATGAAAAACATGTGTTTGAAATTCTTTGTACATTGATCAAAAATCTTAATATAAAAATTGTATATTATATGTACAATTTGTTGTGGAAGATAAAACCGGAAGCACATTCCGAGCATACCATGAACTTGGCATCACAGGTGATCAAATATATTTGGCTTTTTAATGGTGTTCAACCAGATGTGATTGGTTGCCCATTCATATCAAACCATCAACACCATAATGAGAAGATTGTTGATTTTGAAATGTTTAACCGAAAACCGAATCTTGGTACGAATGATAACAATATGGATGATAAAGAAGAAGAACCTCGATCCAAAACAAACAGTTCATCATCCAGCGAGATCGATGTGAGCGATGTAGACGAAGATGATTTTGATATGACCGCTTTGAACAATCATGATCATCGTAATATTCGTGATACTAATAATAAAAATGGTAATGATCCATCGATCAAAAAGGTTGATGTGGATCGAACAAAAACCTCAAATATCAAGTCTAAAGAGTTTAGCAATAATACATCAGATAGTAATGATTTTGATATGGAAATTAATAATATTGATCATTCAGCTAAATTACCAAACACCAGCAAAGAAGAGGATGAAGAGGAAGATGAGGATGATGATGAAGAGGATGAAGACGAAGATGATATTATTAGCACATCCGCATCGGTGCAGCAAACATTCGCCAAAATACAGCAACCGATCAATGTGGCCATGATCCAAGGCCAACAAGATGATGATGATGATGATGAGGAGGAGGAGGAGGAGGAAGAGGAAGAAGAAGAAGAGGAGGATAACGATGATGATGATGATGATGACGATCTGGGGGAAAATAATGTGGCAAGAATCGAATCAAGCCGAGGTTTGAGAAGAACAAATCCTACAATCAACGTTTTGTCGATGATGTGGGATAATGATGAAAAACAGCCACTACAGTCAAAGTCACCAACCTTATTGGCCAATGGAATGGAAATTGATTTAGAATCATTGGATGATGAAGATGATGATGATGATAATGAAGATGATGATGATGGAAATCTCATTTCTACAAGAATCAAGTCCGATAATGATAGAGAATCAAGAATGTTCCATATTGGTCATTTGGGTGACCAAATTGATGAAAATAGTAATAATCAACAAAATGTACATTATTTTGATGGTAGTGAGCGATCGGTGTTTCGGTTTGATGTGGCCAGCGTCTATAAGCCAGGCAATACATTACTATGGGACATATTGCAGGATGAAATGCTCAATAAGCTCAATGAAGATACGGCATTGGCCGCAGAAAAATATTTTTGGATTACCATCCAGACGGCCAGCAATCCCGATATTCGGCTACAATTCATCAATGGTTGCTTGGAGAATTTGGCCCAAAATCGTTCTGCTATCACTTCGATTCGATTGTTGCAGAAGTTATTTTCATCATTTTTTAATTATAATGATGGCAAATTAACCAGGAAGATAATCATCGATTATGAGAAAAGGAAAAAAATGTTGGAATTATTTTTCGAAAATCTTAGCCTTTACATGAGATCATTGTTGGTGTTGGGCGGTGATGATGATGGCTGTAATCCATTGAAATCAAAATTTCATTCACCAAAAGAAGAGATACAGATACGTTTGAATTTTTTGAGCTTCATTTTTCTCTACGCTGGTACGCATGAAAATCTATCTTTTTCACAGGAACATGTAAACATACTGTGGAACACGATCACCAAATCACCATATCCGGAGGTTGCGGATGAATTTTTTGATTGGCTGCTAAATCAGGTCAAACTAAACAATGGTTTAAATATTGATATTATCAAGCACATTCTTTTGGAAAAAATGCCATTGCTCAAACCAGAATCATTCTCGTTGACCTCGTTGGAATTGTTGCAAAATTTACATGGATTCATATTGTCCAAGAACTGCGAATCAAATCCGAAAACATTCAACACTGTAGTGAGATTATTGTGGGATATTGCGTTCAAGAATCCAAATCAAGATGTTTCAATGAACGCCAGTCGTCATTTGAATAATTATTATATAAATTTATTGAATTGTACCAATCGCTTTGATAGAGAAGAAGAATTCATACGTTCCTGTGTTGGATACTTGAAGGATGCATCTATATTGTTACCGATCTCTTGTACGCAAAGTTTGTCGATCATTGAACGAGCGGTGATCTTGTTGAAAACTTATCTGGAAGTGTTTTGTGCTCGATATTCTTTTTTTTTCCGTACGCTTGAATTGAACGCCAATTTTGATATGTCCATGCACAGGATTCGTGATAAGAATGAACAATTGATCAGAATTTTGGTCAGTTCACCATTCAATGATAAGAATACGTTTGAATTCTCCGTTATGGATTACATTGGCGATTTACGTGCCAAAGTACAACATTGGTGGAGATTTTTGCAGAAAGGTAAAGAATATTGTGAACAGCAATTGCAGCAATCAACCACCACAGCACAGGCGGACAAATTGATTTGTTTGGTGTTGAACGAACACGAAATATCGTTCGATTATGATGAGAAACGTTTGATTGAATTGAATTTCAAGGAGTCTCAAATGAATCATATTTCGTTTCATATTTGCAAGCACACATTAAACAAACATTCGAATATTGTGCCATTGTCGCTTTCTGAAGAATTTTTCCTAGAATTTCGTTCGAAGAATCCAAAAAATCTGCTATTGGAAAGCGGCAATTTCGAGCTTTTATTTACGCTAATGCGACAATTAGACATGATCAACATGGCCAATTTGAAAGCAAGAATATTGTCCAGAAACATTTGGGAAATCATACAAATGTTGCCCACATCCATGGATATGTTGAATAAGTTTAAATTGTTGCATTCAAAATACCATAGTTCACATGTGGCCATATTGGATTCGAACAATGATTCATTGAACATCATCCCTTTGGATCATTCACATCAAAGCCAAATGGATGAGAATTATGAGGAACTATATCAGGAGATATTCTCCTCGGATTCTAATCAAAAATTAATCTATGCATGCCAATTAGTTGAGAATTACAAGAAAATCGATAAGAATTGGCCGGAAATATTTTTGGAAACCAACGGAATCGGTTTCCTTTATAAGCTGTTGATTAATTTGGTGGCTTCCGTTAAGATCAAACGTGATTGGACCGAATGGAAACAAGATTGTTTAGCATCATTGATACAGATTTTGAATCAATTCGCCACGATCCAAACAACGTTTAAGCCATGCCGCAAGGGAAACAACATAGATTTGAGTGGTACGCTTAAACCACAACATAATATGGTGATTGATTATGAAAAAAGCTATGAAACTTTGCCACAATCACAGAACAATTCTTTGACTGCAGCAACGTCATTTCCGGCAATGATGAACGTGGTGGTGGAAAGAAAAAGCAAGCGTTTACGAAAGAATTCATTAGAAAAATATTCAATCACCAAGTTCAATCCGGAATTTTTGCAGATCATTGTGGACAAGGAAAAATTATTGGACACTATAATGGTCATGTTGAATTGTGTTTTTGTAAATTCTAAATTAATCTATCAAACATCGTTTCTGTGTCGTGCACAAGTGGTTTCACATACGCTGATGTTCTTCACATCCTGGTGTTATTCTCAGGACACGGTTTTGGAAATGTTTTTCCAATCCAATCTTGCCAAAGATGTAGTCAAAAAGTTGTTCATTGAAGATGTGGACCACATGGTCCGCAAAGAATCATGTCAAGCTTTTTTGAGATTATTTTTGAATTTGGACCCCCACAAATCGCTGATGTTTTTTCCCAAGTTTTTGAATCTATTGCTTTCGTTTTTGGAGGAAGCTTCATCGATTAATTTGGATCGAATCGGTCATAGATCGGCTAGATTCCGTTCAAATCATCGTCATCATCATCATCCTAATCATCCTAATAATGCCGATAAAGAAACTGGCCAAGGAAATAAGGATTACTTCAATTTGGTGTGTAGGCTGTTGGACCATTTTTTTCAATCAAAATTCAATGATAGAACGACAAACAATAATGAAGAGATCAATGCTGAAGAATTGGCCAAAATTGTTGCCAAACATATACTGACTAGAGAGAATTATGAGCTAAGAAAGAATCAAAACGAAGATGAAGGTCTTAAAGGACTGTTACAATTGTTGACGGTCATATTGAAAAATAATTCTTGGATAAAACGTAAACCGGAAAGTAAAGAATTGATTGTGGGAATATTTGAAAGTTTGTTTGCGTTGCCAACCCTACAAAACAAAGAATTGCCCAAGTGTAAAAATGTTCACACCCGAAGCACTGCGTTTGAATTGTTGCTGGAATTGGGCAAAACCGATGAGGATAATTATGCATTGTTGACCAATCTGTTGATTGATCAACATCGGCATGAAATTTTAGGAAGAAACACTGCCTATCCATGGGAATATTGGCCACATGATGAAAGTAAATCGGATTTTGTCGGTTTGACCAATCTGGGCGCAACATGCTACATGGCATCGTGTATGCAACATTTGTTCATGTTGTCGGAGGTCAGAAATGCCATATTGACCACCAACCTATCTTCGGTGATGAAACATGAAAGCATCCTGAGAGAGTTGCAGAAAATGTTCATTTTTCTACAAGAATCTGAACGCAAAGCATATAACCCGAAGAATTTTTGCAAAGTCTACACAATGGACCATCAACCATTGAATGTTTGCGAGCAGAAAGATATGACAGAATTTTTCACCGATCTGATCACCAAACTAGAAGAGATGACCGTCGATCTAAAAGATGTGGTCAAAAAACATTTCAGCGGACTACAGTCCAACAATGTGGTATCATTGGATTGTGCACACATCAGTCAAACAATGGAAGAATTTTATACGCTTCGATGTCAAGTGGCCGATATGCGTGATCTGTATCAATCGTTGAATGAGCTCACAGTGAAGGATACCTTGGATGGTGATAATATGTACAATTGTTCCGAATGTGGTAAAAAGGTTCGTGCAGAGAAACGAGCCTGTATCAAGAAGCTACCGAAGATACTTTGTTTCAATACGATGCGTTATACGTTCAATATGACCACGATGACCAAGGAAAAAGTCAACACTCATTTTTCGTTTCCGTTTCAATTGGACATGGCACCGTACTTGGAGAAGAATCTTATCAATCTGCCGAATTCCGGTACCGGAAGTGGTGGTAACATCGACCCCGATGGCATCAATGATTATGATGATGATGATGATGATGATGATGGAAAATCAGGTACTCAATATGAACTGATTGGTGTTACGGTTCATACTGGTACCGCTGAAGGTGGACACTATTATTCATTCATTTTGGATCAAGATCCCCAAAGTTGTACCAAAGATAAATGGTTTTTGTTCAACGATGCCGAAGTAAAAACGTTTGATAAAACACAGATCGCCACCGAATGTTTTGGAGGAGAAATGACCAGCAAAACCTATGATAAAACAAATGATAAATTTTTGGATTTTAGCTTCGAGAAAACCAATTCGGCCTATATGTTATTTTATGAAAAATGTCGTGTCCAACCCAATGATCCGGACAACCGACAACAAGAAAAAGAAGATGTTGATGGTGAAGAAGAAGGAGAAGATGATAATGATGATGATGATGGTGATGGTCGTATTGGGGGTAAACTACCTCAAACTCGACCACCAAACATGTGTGTGGTGCCATTATCATCATATGAGAATATCTCAAAAGAATTGATCGATTGGATCTGGAACGATAATATTTCGTTCATTCGTGATCGGCTTATATTCGAACATGCTTATTTTGATTTTGTTTGGCGTGTTTGCTCTCAAACTCAAATGCCGAACCCGTCCAATCACCAATCACAGCAACAATGTACACAATTATCACCAATATGGTTGTCGAACAAATGCACTTTGATCTCTACACGTTTGGCCACTTTGTTCGTTTTGGAAACGTTGATACATGCCAAAGAGAAACCAACCATTGCCAATTGGATTGAATTGCTAACCAAACAGTTTAATAATTCGCGTAAAGCATGTGAATGGTTAATGAATTATTTGGCCGAGAATGATTGGTGGTCCATACAGATTTTGTTTAAGTGTTCCAATCAAATGGTCAGTCGATACATAGTCGTAATAGTGTTGGGGTTTGTTCATGTCTCATTTTGATGATTTTCGTTTGATTCCCTCAGGTCCGTCAATTGTTTGTTCGACTTTGTATTCATGTGATTGTCAAGCTTGAACCAATCCACAAATCCTCATTGTATGTGCCACCGATGAATTCACGTGAAAATGGTGATGGTGAAGAGCTTTATTCTTGTGTTGCACGGTTCATACGACGATTGATCTATTTGATCAATGTGGATGCGATGACCATCCGGCCCAATCTAAAATATTTGAATGAATATTTTTCATTTTTGTTGGAATTCGCCCGAAAAGGTGATGAAGAGTGTAGGTTTTTATTGTCCATCGATACAATTTCGACGGTGGTAAATTTTTACCTAAATCATGGTAAAATTTATGAATTCAATGATTCTTTGAGCGATAATGAGGATGAAGATTTTGAGGAAAAGTAAGCTATACTAAGCAAACTGTCTTTGTGCTGTCTTATAATAAGTTTTGTTCCCTTTTCTGTTTCGTTGCTCTTATTTCCGGTACTCAACCAATTTCCCGATTTCTCACCATTCAGGCATCCAACATTCAGGCCTATTCTGGATGAGAAATATCCTAAAATAGCTTCATTGGAGAAAATGATCTCATTGACAGTGTATTTGATAGAGAAGGCGCAAAATTATGCTCCACATTTTATGCTTTCCAAAAGTGATATAGATGCATTGATCAGTAACAATACGTTCCAATTCATTCAGCAACAAATTCGTGATAATATCAATCTAAGGCAAACATTCAATTTGATATGTTCGCTTTGCCATTTGGATGAAACATTGTTTGCATCGATCATCAACATGATTTTCTCGTCAATAATACAATTTCCGGAAAATAGCGCACTGTTTTTCAAGATCCTATCATTAATCACCGAAACCAATTTGATTTCCGCCTATTTTTTCAAATTGGTTTTACCGAAAATCTGGGATCTAGCCGAGAACACTACATTGCATACGCTGGAATGGCTTAATCAACATGTTTCTCGTAACAAGATACTGCATGAACATGTTCTGTCCAGTTTGGATCATTGGGTGAATTATTTCCTAGTGGAAAATTCCACACCCCGAGTAAGATCTAGTTCGGCACTATTGTTGATAGCATTGGTACCATCCATGGATAATTCGTTTCGACAGAATTATCGAGCTTTTCGTTCGTTTCCCTACACCATCAACAAGGAGATTGTATTGACCAAAGAAGGTCAAGCGATTGTCGATCAATTGTTTGGCTTCCTATTGAATCAGATCAAGAAAATCAAACAATATGCCGATCCACAAATGCATGGTACACAAAAATTATGCAACTATTTTCATGTGCTAACCTATTTGATGGTCAATTGCAAACAAAAACGTTTGTTCATAGCACATTTTAATGAATTTTGGATGCTTTTCCAAAACAAACTATCAGAACCGGCCATTCCGATCCATCAGAATAAGCAAGCATTCTTGATGTTTTGGTATGTGGCCGCACAAGAATGTAAAGATTCCATAAAATGTATTGTGCAAAATCCACATGTGTACAAGAAGATAGCCTACAATTATATATTGGCCGATCATGATGATCAAGAGGTGGTGATGTTTAACAAAAACATGCTACCATATTATTATGGATTGTTGAGATTATGTTGCGAAAATTCTCGTACATTTACCAGATATTTAGCATCCCATCAGAATATTCAATGGGCATTCAAGAACATATCTCAATGTTCCAATCAATATTTGTTGGCCGCACAGGAACTGTTTAAGTTGGTCAAAATATTTGCCACGGTTCCGGAAGATGCTGGCGAACATGAAATCAAAGAGATTTGGAATTTCAAAACCATGGCTTTTAAGATATATCTGCATTCTTTCGATCCCAATGTTCATTGGGCTACCATCATCCAGGCGTTAAATATTCTGATCGATTCCATCGAGGATCGCCTGTTCATAATTCGCAACAATGGCTTATGTTTATTGTTTCAATCGTTTTCATCGCTTCATGTTATGTTTCATCAGGCCACAGCTTGTAATATCAATAACGAAATCGTAGACCTATTGAAGATCATATCATCTTTGCTCGATGCTTTTGAACAAAACTTTGACACACTAGAGGATTTGGGGGCCAATTTGAAGCTATTATTTGAGATTAAAAAGCTGATATTCTTGCTGAACACTTACACCCCGGCCAACCTACGTGTTGCATTGTTGGATGTTTTGTTGAAATTGATCAAACTATTCCCTGAGGATTATTTGGTTGATACAATCAAGTTTTTGCTGAACCAACACGATTTGTTTGCTGAACATAATTTCGTTTCCGAAATCGGTCCATATTTTCCTAAGCGTGGACAGAAATCTTTTCAATCCAAATCAAGTTTAAGGCCACCAAGGCCCATATTTCAGATGTGTTTCAATGAATCCCTTCTGGAAACATCGGCCGAACGAGATCCTAAATACATAAAATCGGTGCTAGAATTTTATCAACCATACTATTCGTTTGTGGAGGAAATATGCAGATTCGCCATCAAAAAGGATTTGATTTTTGATGAATTGATCGATATTAGCGTCAGGCTTTCCTGGGAGAGTTTACCTTTTCATTATAAACATTTTATTTATTTATGGTGGGACATGCAAGAGAATCCAGAATTTGAATGTGCAACATTCTTGGATTATCTCTGCCTGTACCAACAATTCAATGATTATTTACGGACCATTTTGACCAAAGAAAAATGTATGCTTGATGATAACCAAGTTTATCGGTTTATGACGGATTTTTTGGACAAGGTATTTGCGGTCATTGCTTATTCTTTTTTCTTATTTAATTTATTGCATTCGCTAAATTCTAATCACAGGTTTCGCCGCCCATCATCACACAACATTCGTTTCAAGTTGCGCTTCCGGCGTTGCCAGATCAAGATACGGTAAACTTGAAAGAAAAGTCTACGGTCACGAAACTCACCTGGGTATGTTGTGTGATTTGGTTTCTCGTGGAACTTTGCGTTTTGACGATTATTCATTTTAGGATCTGATATCCCTGAAGCTAATGTTAAGTCTTCAATCACTAAGAGACCCGTGCTCGATCAAAGCTTTGATTCAAAAATTGAATCGTTTCAAAGAATTTTATTCTGATTTCAAATCTGACGGTAAGTTTGTAGGCTAAATTAGAAAAATCTTCCTATTTTTTTTGTTTGATTCCAGACTATTCTGGTCAACAACAACCGCCGGACAAAATTAGCAAAATGGATGAAACGACTATGGAAACGCATGATTCTTCCGAAACCATCAGCGTTGATGATGAAACGATGAAATTTCTCTATGAAGAATCCTTCACAGATCAGAAAGAACAGAGAGACAATTCTTTACAAAAGACCCTGGCCACAGAGGATGAAGTGGCTAAACTACTTCAAGTGATCAATACCTTAGTCAATATAATGATCAATTATCAATGATCAATCAATAATTGATTGTAAAAAATCTGTAAAAAATTTCCAACATATTTTCGACTATCTGTTAAATTGTCCAAAAAAATGTCCAATCCACACACTCCCAACAATCGTGTACAATTTGCTTTTTTTTATCACTCATTCTTTCTATTCGACGTTAAATTGTGTATAAATCTTTAAAATCGAAAACCCTATTCGATAAAAATTGCTTAAAAATACGCCAAAATTTTTCGCGCCACTCGTTTTTTTAAAAAAATAGCGGTTTGACGCTATTTTTATATCTTGGTTAAACTTGTTAGCTTACTCTGTATGAAGCTGGCATTTTCAAGCATTGTGTTAACAAAGCATTCATTGAACATCAAACAACTGAGAAACAATGATACCCTGCATTTTGAGCCTATCTAAAATTTGTAATCTCCGGCCTTGGTCGATTCGTAAATTTGGGTCCAGCAACATCAAGATGCTCGATAAATTGGTTTGGGTAGATTGTGAAATGTCCGGGCTTGATTCTAATCGATGTCAACTTCTTGAAGTAGCTCTGGTCATAACTAATTCAAATTTACAACCAGTAAGATCAATCAATTCCAGGTTTTTTCATCCGGTTTCATTCATTGTTTGGAATTTATCATTTCCAGATCGATCAATTCGGACCAATTCAAATCCAGACAACTCAAGAAGTTTTGGAATCGATGAATAATTGGTGTAAAAAAAATTTCAACAGTAATGGATTAGCCAAACAATGTTTACAATCGAATATAACCATAGAACAGACTGATTCTATGCTGAGTGAATTTATGAACAAAAACAAAATCAAACAAGGAATATTGGCCGGAAATTCAATCGGTAAAATTTAAATTATTTTTTTCTGAGTTTTTGTTTTCATAAATTTATCGTCTAGCCACTGATAGGATATTTTTGGACAAATATTGTCCAAAGTTTGTTTCTCATCTTCACTATCGTATGTTGGATGTTTCTGCCATCAAAGTTTTAGTGAATCTTTGGTACCAAGAACGTCAATTATGGAATAAACCCACCGAACATCGAGCTTTGGATGATATTTTTTCAAGTATTGAAGAGTTGAAATTTTATAGGGAAAAATATTTTATTAAATCCACTTGAGCTACTTCAACATTCAACAATTCAACAACATTGTTCAGCTGAAATCAAAGTCCACATTCAGCTAGATTAGGTCCATTTTTAACTAATTTTTGCAAAATATTCTTATTTTCTTCTGTCAATTTTTCCAAACTTGCTTTGTCAATGATTTCCAACGATCCAAAGCCAGCGCACAGTCCATTCAGTTTGGCGGCCAAAGGTGAAGAAATCAGACTATCATCATTAAATGCGAAATTATCCATAAGACTTGGAAATTTTCTCAGGAAATATTTATGATGATAATTTTCCGCATTAGTAAAATCATTGAATTTGATCATCTCAGTGGCTATCGGTTTCGAATAATTTTCCTGTCTACTCTTCAAAAGTGTTTCAATACGAGCTTTTTCATCATCATTTTGATAGAATATGGCTGACATGTATTGACGTTTATATCTGATGGTTGGATCGTGCGATTTTAGAAATAAATCCAGAATTTCCTAAAAGGGGTGTTCAATTCAGCTGAACGATGACATATTTTTTTGGAGCGAAATTTCTTACCTCGAAAGTAATCTTTTTGCCATCGAATTCCATAAAAACTGTTTCAATATGATCGCCAATGTTTCTGTATGTGGGATTTTTGGTAGAACCACCAGCGTAACCAACTTTGGTGGTAATTATGCCAAGTTTAGAGCCGAAAATAGCCTCGGCACCCCAAAAACATTGCATTCCAACCGCGATGATGGCCATATTTTGTTTTCAGATAACTTTAATTGGTAGGTACATGGATAGCCAAATGGCGAATCAATTTAAGTGGTAATGCCTTTTGTGAATCGCATGTGGCCTAAACACATGCGATTTTGTTTTTGTGATTTTCTCGTTTTGATAACAAATTGATCCAGATTTCAAATCAAAAATGTCTCGTACTATTTTCTCACGTTTTCTGGTATGTTTTGAAATATATTTTTCTAAATTTTTAAATCCCAATGGCAATGGCTCTCATTCAGAATCCCAGATTCTTCGCGCCGATCAGAGGTTTTAGCTCAAAAATTTCCAATGGTAAGAAATGGTAATGGTCCTTTAAATAAATACTTTACATAGATAATTCTGCAATATTAGAGCCAAAAACTCCGGACTATTCAAAATGCATAAACAAAGTTATCCTTCTTGGAAGAAGTGTTGCTGATGCTGATTTGAAACCATTGAACAATACACATTATTCAACATTCGTTTTGGCCACCAATGAATTACGAAAAACCAAAAGTAATGAACTGGTCAAACGTTCTGATTTTCATAAGATTTATGTTTATCAGCCATTTTTGGCCAAGAAAGCCTATGACCTCATCACCAAAGGGTAATAATTTCAAATTCACATCCTGTTTATCCTAAATCATTTTCTCATTATTTCATTTATCAGGACAAGGATTTATTTGGAAGGAAAATTAAATTATAGGAAAGGCGAGAATCAATTTTTTTCGAATATTGTTGCAGGTAGTTGAAATTTGATTGACTCTTTCCAAAAGATATTTTTTGCTATTTTTCTATTTTTTGCTTGATAGAAAAATTGATATTCATCTCTGGAACCAACAAGAATTACGATGCGGAAAATGATCTGATCGAAGAAGTAGATGAAGCATTCATCAACGAAAATGCTGATAGTGAAACAAATCAGGATTCAAGGAACATAAATGTCCAATAGTGTTTTTTGAATGAATTTTTTTCAAAATTAGCATGTAATGTTTTCGCTAGATTTCTTCAAGTCTTTTGTATTATTAAAAGTTAAAAGTTGATTTCAAAATCAGTCCCATTCTCGTGAAGACCGGAATCTATGAAATAAATTTTAGTCCCTAGATGGCAGCACTTCAATTTAAAAATGAATGAACCCTTTTATCACGACTAGGATATCCCAGCGAATGCATTGCACTTGTATAAACTTCGCCCTGCAAAGTCTATGGGATTTTTACATAGGGAAATCATGGGGATATCAGTCAGTGCTGTAGAACATTTTATTCGCCAGCAAAGTCTATGGGATTTTTATATAGGGATTTCATTGGGATATCAGTCAGTGCTGTAGAACATTTTTTTGCCAGCAAAACTCTATGGGATTTTTACATAGGGATTACATTGGTATATTAGTCCGTGCTGTAGAACATTTTTTTGCCAGCAAAGTCTATGGGATTTTTACATGAGGATTTTTATATAGGGATTTCATTGGGATATCAGTCAGTGCTGTAGAGCATTTTTTTGCCAGCAAAACTCTATGGGATTTTTACATAGGGATTACATTGGGATATCAGTCAGTGCTGTAGAACATTTTTTTGCCAGCAAAGTCTATGGGATTTTTACATGGGGATTTTCACATAGGGATTACATTGGGATATCAGTCAGTGCTATAGAGCATTTTTTTGCCAGCAAAG
>JAOZJS010000516.1:0-29352 GCA_025882695.1 Amerodectes protonotaria | reverse complement strand
CTTTTTTGAGAAATTGAGATTCTCATGAGTGCAAAAATGAGCATATTCAAATGAGTGCAAATTCCTATGGAGGTGAGAAAAGCTTTCTGCACCTGGGTTGTGTGTGTGTGATTCCAACGTCTTCACACACGATGTTGGCGGTTGGTTGGCGGCCATGTCTTTCTGGTTTCTTTTTGTGTTGTTGTTGTTCTTCTCAAGCAAAGCAAAGAAGTGGCAGGTTTTTGTTGTTTGTTCTTGTTCATACTTGTTTCTATTTTTGACCAGTAGTCGTCGTTGTAGTCGCGCTGTGTGGCGAATGGCGTTTTCTTCTTCTTTTTCTTCTTGATGTGCCTTGCGCGTCTTGGTGTGGCTGCTGCTGCTGCTGTTGTTATTGTTGCCAGTTCCTGTGTATGTGCTCCGAGTGAGTGTATTTTTTTTTCTTTTAGAATAATAATAATTTTCCTTCGTTCGTTCGTTCGTTGGTTGTTATACCATACCCTCTCTGATGACCAGTGTCTTGTTTCGTTTGGTGTCCTGAAAGTTCTGTGTAAGTGCGTGTGTGTGTGTGTGTTCCACGAGTGTGTGTTGAAGATAGTGTGTGCCGTGGCGTGAGTGTGTGTGAGATTGGTCCTGGCGTGAGTGTTGAAGAATGTTTTGGTGGTGTCGATGTCGATGTAGATGATCATGTTGATGGTGTCGATGAGAGTTCATGAGAGTTGAAAGTTGAAAATTTAAGAAGAAAACACGACGACGACGACGACGAAGACGAAAAAAAACGAGAGTATTTTCGGATGCCCGGCCCGCACGCTTACAACCATCTTACATGTGTTGGCAAAATTGTTTGTTAACCGGTGTCGATTCAGATAAATTTCAATCATCTTTGCCAGAATCAATAATTTTCGTTTGTGTTTTTGTCGCATTTTCGTTGGCTGTTGATTTTGTTGTTGTTAATCATATTTATCATCATCATTTCTGAAATTGACACTTGTTTTCGAATTGGGAATGATCGAAAAGGTATTTGAATCGAGACAAATCAAAATGTTTTATCTAAAAATTTCCGTTTTGTTCCGTAAATTTTCCCACAGATTCACTCGTTGTAGATTGTCCCAACAACGACAACAACAATTCGGACCATCATCATCATCATCTCCATCAACATTTTCAATTTTGACCAACGATAACGATTCTTGTTTTTATTTGAAAGAATCAACAAATCTGCCTGTGAATACATCAACCAACCAACAACATAGTAGACATCAACAAAAACATCGACAGCGAAAATTCTGTCTTTCCCTCCTCTTCTCCTCTCTATCAAACAAGTGCTTTAATCTTTAGTTGTTGTTTTGATTGAATCATTTTATCTTCATCATCATCGTCTCCTCTTCTTTTTTTTGGCTATTTACAATTTTTCAACCGTGAGCTCAACCGTCGCAAGAAGATTTTTTGCAAAATTTATTTTGTTCAACAAGAAGATTATTTGTCGTTGTTTGTTTCGGAATAAACACCACCAATTCATCATAATCAACAAACATGTCCGATGATCGTAGTGGTGACGATTCTCATCAAACATCCAGTAATGGTTTCTATAAATCGTTTCATATTTTTTTTGTTTTGCAATATTTTTCCCATTTTCACAAAACCGTTTTTTCTTCGAATTCGAATTCAAATTTTTCCTCATCTCACCTACGCGCTAAGAGGAAATTCTCTTTTGAGAATTGAGAAGTTTTTAGCCTGAAATTTTAGCTTATCCTAATTCCCCTGGATTAGACTGATTGTCTGTTTGTGATTGTGTCTTTCCAGTCTGGTTTTAATTTGTATGAAAATGTGTCATTTTGATTGACTAGAATTCTTCATTCATTCTTGATTCTTTTCTGGTCGTTTTTTCTCTTCTCTTCTCTAGTTGGTTGGTTGGTTGATTCCGGGCGCTTGCTCGTCGCCAACCAACAACCAAAGAACCTAAACAAAGTGGCAAAAGAATATAGATCGTTTGTACATGTGTAGTGTGTAGTAAGTAAGTAAGGCGGCTTTTATATTTTCTGTCTGTGCCCAATGTTTGTCCGTGTGGCAGTGTGTGTGATGAAAATTCTTCAAGTTTTCTTCTTCTTTCTATTTATCGTTTCTCGTCGTTCTCTTACTATCCATCCACATATCATGGTTATTGTTGTCCCAAAATACATAGTAACCCGACCAATGTTTTTTTGGGTAGAAGTTTTTGTCATTATATCCCTTCAAACCAATATTTCCACACTATCTTCTGCTATATATGTGCTTTATCTCACCGCCATTGTTGTTTGTTGTTGTTGTTGTTGTCATGTTGTTTGCAAAAGCGCGCGCCAAAAAAAAATTGTCGTCTCGACTTGTATCTTAATCGCAGCAGGTTTTCTTGGTTGAAGATCTTATCTTTTTTCCGATACCGATACATAATCTCACCGAGAGATTGTTGCAGTATGCATCAAATTATTTTAAACTTCAAGCCAGTAAAGAATCCCGCAAAAAATAGTCAAATAATTTCGTAATTTTTGTGATTATCCTTTACTTTCAATACCTGAACATAGATGGCGCTGTTTAGCAGATTTGAATTCGAATCATTTTTTTCCCAAAAAAATAATTTTTTATTTGTTGTTGATTTTTGTCTGCTTTGCTTTGCTAAAATCATTATCTTTTAATTTATTGTCGACAGTTTCTTCAGCAGGTGGAGATCAACCGGCGCCACAGAATGAACAAGAATTGGCCACTAAAACATTGCACATCCAACATAAACGATTTTATTTGGATGTTAAACAAAATCATCGTGGTCGATTCATCAAAGTTGCCGAGGTTTGTGTTCATTGTTGTTGTTGTTTTTATGGCCTAATAACATTCTTGACATTCCAAACAAAGGTCGGAAGTGCTGGTCGTAAAAGTCGACTCTTGTTATCAATGGCTGCTTCAAGAGAGTTCCGAGATCATCTGACCACATTCTCCGAATTGTATGCTTCGTTGGGTAAGTCATTACAATTATTAATCATCAAGGCCAAATTTGTAAAATATTATCTTCAAATTTTCAATCATTTAGGTCCACCAAATCTTGACAATTATCCTGAAGATGGTAAAATAAAATCCGAAATAATCATCAAAGACAATAGAAGATATTTTCTTGATTTGAAAGAGAACACTCGCGGTCGATATTTGAGAGTATGTTTTTAGTTTATGATGAAAAATTTTCAAAAAAAAAACTAAACCAATAATTTCCCCCAACAGGTTTCTCAATCGTTCACACATGGTGGATCACGAACTCAAATAGCGATTCCTGCTCAAGGAATGATTGAATTCAGAGATGCATTGACCGATTTACTTGAAGAATTTGGCACAGAAGAAGGAGGTAAGAAATGTGCTCGGAGTGTGGAAATTTTCAAAATAATCAATTTTCAATTAAAATTAGGTTTCAGAGAAACTTTACCGGAAGGAACGAATTTTCGTGTGGATAATAAAAAGTTTTACTTTGACATTGGACAAAATAAAATGGGCGTTTTTATGCGTATCTCTGAGGTAAAATTGATTTTTTTTGGATTTTTTTCCAAGAATCTAATCGAAATTGTTTCAATGTTGGTTTTCTAGGTTAAAAGTAGTACGCGTTCATCTATCACCATTCCAGAAAGATCTTGGTCACGATTTAGAGATATATTCGCCGACTATGTTGATAAGATGAATCCTAGTAATAGTGGTGGCGGTGGCGGTACTGCTGCCAATACTGAAGAAACCGCTGCCGGCCAGCCGTCCACAAGTACACCATCCTCCTCCTCTAGCAAGCCATCAAAACAAGATACATCACGTAATGGTGGTGGCAATCCATCTACAGCAGCATCGACATCCGCGTCGAATAAATAGAGCGCAAAATTCTGAAAAAAACAATACTAATGATTCAATCAAACATATAAGGATTTAGTTGATTTATTGACGAAATTTTAACCCGAAACAAAAACCATGATGATCGAAACAGATGTGCACATTTTGATTTTAGAAAAAATTTTTTAACCGAACCACGAAATTCGCGGGCGTCGAATGTCGAAGATGTATTTTTCAAAAAATTTGTGGAAGCGCGCGCCTTAAAAACGAGAAAAAAACGAAACAAGACGAAGAAAAAGAACGAGAAGAATCGGTATTTTGAATCATTATCATTATCAGGACGTGACCACCATCACGAATAGGAAAAACTTCTGGATTTTGCAAAAATAATACTATTTTTTTTTTTTTGAAATTTCAAAATGTTAATTTGAAAATGGCACCACTCCCGACCCCACCCATAAAACCCACGCCCACCACACTCACCCACTGCAGACTGACTTGAATAGGTGGTATATGCATACTCGAACTTGAAGCACACACGAGCACACCCCTCGCGAATAATATCATCATCAACAAAAATATAATTTAATATAATTGAATGGAATGGAATGCGCATCCTTATATAATTTGTGTTTTTAAATTATGATTATTATTTTTAATTTTTTTTTTAAATTTTCAAATTTTCCTTTTTTTTGGCGCCCAATTTCAAAGCGGTAGTGAATGAGAAAATATTATTCTTATTTATTGATTATGATTATTATTATCCTTATCCTTATTCTTATATATCCTTGACACACCCACACACACTGCTGAGATTCATTTTTTCCAGTACTTAAATTTTATTCATTTTTTCCCTGCATTTTTCTTCGGATTTTAATTTTGATTTTGATTTTTGATCGCCAGAAAATTCACGAAAATTACAAACTCTGACTAAATTGTACAAAACAAAGCATTTAAAAACTTTCTAAAATTTTTTGGTTCCTATCGTTTTTGGTCGTGCTAGGATTTTATCAAAAAAATTGCATGGTTTCCGGATCCTGTCCCCCCTCGCCGCATTTCCGGTAGAGAAACCCGCGGAAATCAATTTTGTAGGATCGTTTCGTTTTTCATTTGAGTTGTTTTTGTCTGTTTCATTTTTGTTTTGTTCGGTTCCGTTTTGTTTCGGTTGTTTCGTCTTGTTTGGTTGGTTGGTTGCTTCCTGTATTCGATTTCACGGCATTTTCCGCCGTGCATTTTGCTTTTGATTTGCCCGGTTTGATTAATCCTGCTGATTATTATTATTATTTTTCTTCAAATTTTAAATTACGATTTCAAAAGAAAATTTCATCAATGTCAATCAAAAGTGAATAATTTTCCATAATAATTATTGTCAACGAAAAAAAAATCAAAAGTTGCATTCGAATGCATTATTATTATTTCTGCTTGTTCCGTTTCCGTTATCCGTGCATCTTTCCGGTATATCTTTCATAATTTTACCTAAAAAAATCTCTACCTCATTTTATATACACCAAGGTGAGAAATAATCTTATCTCTTTTGAGAATTTGAATTGAAACCATCGATGGTTGCATTTGTAAAAAAAAAACAATTATTATTGATAACCACCATCACTTTCGTCTACAATTTGAGATGCCGATGCTTTCGGGGAGAAAAAAAAATACCTGCCATTATATTATTTTTTTTTCTTATTCTTGAACACAATTATTTTATATATTTCCTGCCTAAACATACTAATACTTATAATACCAATAATAATAATCGCGGAAACTGATTTGTCAATATTCGAATTCGAATTTTAAGATATCGATACCACAAAATCGATACATCGTCAATTCAAAATTACGACATGCTACACACTGTGCATATTATTTAGGAAGTTTCATCATTCAGCTAACTTAGGCAGACTACGAATAATTAATCAAAATCAACAATTGTAGAATCAACCATGTCCCGTCCCGAAGTAGAATTCCATTTTTATTATAAAACAAATTTCGAAACCAAACACACCCACAGAGTCATTCACAAACTATTTGTTTCCGTTTCCTGTTCGCGACCAACAAACACACACACGCTTCCACACAATGATATTTATGTGTTAATCCAATCAAATCGAATCGAATCAATTTTTTTGTTCTTCTTCTTGTTCTTCTCGTTGAATCCGCATCACACACACACACACACGCTGGTTCCAAAACAAGAATCTAGGTCACCAAGAAATATTGTCAATTGTTGTTGCTGTTGTTTGAAATTCTCTGTCTTTCCTGTTAAATCGAAAAATTGTTTGCATCTTGTTGTTTGTTTGTTTGTTGAAAACGTTTCTCTTTGTGTTAGCCTGCCACTGCTCTGAAAGCCCGGGAATTTTTCGCGCCAAATTTCAAACGACCACGGACCAATATATGTATTGATTGATGTGCTGATGAAATGGCTGCTTGTTGTTGTTGTTGTCTTTTTTTTTGATATTAAAAACAAACGAATTTTTTCAAATCAATTTTCGCGCGTTTAAATGATACGACATCTACGACCAGGAGCGTTTTCGAACGAAAAGTTCCGTTCGAAGTTTCCGAAAAATCGAATCGCAATTGAATTACGGTTCGCGGAAGAGATCTCTTGTGGAAAAAACCAAAACAAAAAATATGAAACCAATTGAATGCAACTCCTTCAATTTTCATTGTTTTTTCAATTCTTTCTTTTTTTTATATATTCTTTTTCGTTCTCATTTCACTTTTGTCGTTGTTGTTTTTGTTGCAGCATCCGTTCCCATCCTAGATTCAATTGTGTTGGCGGTATGTTTGTGCAAGTTGTTGTTGTTGTGTGTGTGTGTATTTTATTCTGGTCGGCATATTCTCTGGTTGGCGCCACTCCATTCCGAGTACTGTTGGCCTTGAACGTTTGAAGGAAGCAGGCCGAACGAGGAATAAAAATCCCCGGGATTCAAAAATGAAACATTGTTTGATTATTACGAACTGTGCGATACTCCAATATTTTGCTTCACTGCTGTGGGTGTGTTTGAGTTTGAAGATGATGGTTCTTCATGGTCCCACAGCTGTCGATGATATGCATATGTTTGAATTGATTCCTTTCCAAAATATTAATCCTTCGGTTTTTCCACTTCACAGCTCCAACTTGGATTCTTACTTGAATTCTTGGTCCTGGAATGAAATTCATTGGCGTACCATTGCATCATGTCCATCATAGTCGTTGAATCTTTCTTGGCGCCCGGCGTAATGTTTGATAAAGGCCATTTTGCATTCTCTTTCCAAAATCGTAATAGTTACAATTATTGCACCTTTTTCGAATCGAGAACATCCAGGCAAAAGTTGCAAAGTCGTTTCTGGATTCGTTATTTTTCAAAATCAACATTTGCAGAATATTCTTGAAAATGGAACGAATTTTTCGCGCCCATTCTTTTCTTCGAAATTCTTCTTTCTTCCCCGCACACACACGCACTTGCATCCACCCACTATGTAGGATTTTTTTATTCCCTGACTTATATTTATTCTTCATCTGGGCACACCATTTCCTCTTTTTGGTTCTCGGGCGCCCAAAAACGAATATTATTGTTCAATCCGAGGCCACAAGTAGCTGCCGCTGCTGCTGCTGCTGATCATCATCATCATGATGCGTGTGTCCGGGCTTGGGTGCATATTATAATTCCTGGTTTTCGGCTGAAGGCAATATCCAACAACAACTATCAGAAAGCCATCCAACAATAACAGCCCGGAAAAATCTCCACCTACACCACCACCACCACCACCACCATCATCATCATCATCATTATCAGGGCCAGAGAATCGTCGTCGTTTTTTTTCTGGTCGTCACCCAGTTTCGTTTCCCTCTCTCGCTCCCTTAGTTCTCCCGCTATCGGGATTCTGGTGCCTGGGTTCCATCGGCCTGGTTACCCAGTCATGGTCAGCTCTAACATTGGCCGCATTATTGGTGCGCGTTTAGAGCTGCATAGAGGAGGAATCCAGAATAACCGGGAAAGAAGCAGAATCGAGTTCACAGAGAGAGCGAGAGATGGAATCCTGGATGACCCAATTTAATTCGCTTACCGGATTCAGTTCTGTGTGTGTGTGTGTGTGTGTGTGTGTGTGTGTGTGTTCCAAGAGCGCCAAACTTACTGTCACACGCACAATGCACTGCTTCCCGGGGCTGTTGCTGTCGTGGTTGTTGATGATGATGATGATTCTGAATACACACACTACATTACGTCACCATCCGGGCCCGATAAATCGGCGCCATTCTCTAGTAGTCGCTTTGAGCGAATGAACAACAACCAAACGAAAAAGGAAAAAAAACAACAAACCATAATCATTGGCGCCCGCCACTGTCTGTGGGCGCGTTTTTTTTTCATTATTATTATTCTTATTATTCTTATTCGTTTGTTTCGTTTTTCCCCTTGGCGCCAGGATTCAGGCCAGAGAGCAGCAGCCCTGAGAACAGCGTGTTCCGCAGTGTACCGTTCTTCTTCTTATTCTTCTTCTTCTTGATCGTGGATCGTTTCCATATCAAGTATACGACCCACACACACAGATTGGCGCCCACAGCAGCTAATTGTAATCGATGCTGCTTCTCCCCGGATTCTAATGTTGTGTCTAAATATTTCGTTTTTTTTATATTCCATTTCTAGGATTCTCAATCAAACAAACGAACCAACCAGAAGAAGACCCAGAAGAAGAAGAACAGAAAATTTCCTGGCGCGTGCTTGCGTAACCTTGAAACCATTGGATTGGAGATATATCCATGCATCAATCACAGTGCTCATAATGATGATGATGATGATCCTGGAATTATCGGTCCCGGATACGGGATGATGATGATGGTGGTCACCTGTAATGCTCACTTGCCCGGATCATGCAAGGCCAAAGACAATGATCCGGAATCGTTGATCGTTTTCAAATCGCAATCCGAATATGTATGTGATTTAGGATTCGAATTTAGGGCAATTTCTGGAACCTGGTTCAGATGCCGGGAATGTTCTGTTCTAGTGATTTGTTTTTCGAATCACTCCAATCATGGGCCAGGATTCTCGAATCTTCGAAATATCCTCCACCCACACCCTCTCTCTCTCGTTTGGCTCTGTGATTGGCTAATATGTTGTGTGTCCATTCAGTTGTTGTTGTTGTTGTTGTTGGTGTTGGTGTCTTGAGATCATCATCATCGTCTGTTTCCATCAAAAAATCCTTGGGCGCCAACAACAACAACAACAACTACCAACTAACCATGCGACCGACCAACCAAAGTGCCGTTATGTTTGTGTGTGTGTGTCGTTATTACTATTATTTGCTCCCTCTGTTTGTGAAAGTGTGTTTTCGGGTTGGTTTCGGGTTCTGGTAATACGGGTTATATATTTCTGGTATGGTTGTTGTTGTTGTTGTGTGTATCTCTCTCGCTTTTTCGGTAACTTTTTCTCATCCGCCATTGCAAGTGCGTTTGCACGTTCTTCGGGTATTGTGTCTACACACACACACACACACACACACACACAACACTCGGGAAGAAAAGTGCATGAGCGTATGCGGGGATTCTCACTCCAGCGCAAGATTGTGTGTGTGTGTGTGTCCATTGGGTTTTTCAATGAAAAAAAATGTTTGCGTGTGTGTGTGTGTGTGCGCGCACTTTACCTCTCCGCCACGAATTCAATTCTTGAATGCCGATCAAGCATGCTACCATCACCATGAAAATGAAAACAAGCAGAAGATGATGATGATGATGATGGTGGTGATGTTGCTGATGGTGGTGGTGATGAAGATGAATATAGCGCCCAAAGAGAGAGAGAGAGAGGAACCCAGCCAGAGAGAGAGAGACAAAACAAAAAACGCATTCGATATACTGGGATTTTCATTTCGATTCCATCCTCTTTGGTCTTTGGATCCTATCCATGATTATCCCAACAAGTATTGGTTTCTGGTGGTTGGCTTGTAGTAGTGTTTCCTCATATTCTCATATTGTTGAGTGTGTGTGTGCGTGTGTGGGTGAAATCACGGATCTCGGGTCGCGCGACCTCGCCTTCCGCTCTTAAGCCAATTTGCATACAATCACCATCATCATCAATTATCATCAGCAATTGTGACCACGATCATGAACGATCATCGCTTGGCAATCGGAATGATCGCGCTGGCCATCATCAGCACATCATCAGCTCGATGTCCATCATCTTGATGCTGTTGTCTTGGTAGGTTGTTGCACTCGAACGCATTTTGTTGAACATTTATTTTTTTTCGATTGCGAGTGTGTGTGTGTGATGTTCCCCTTATAATTGGTATCTGACGCCCGGATTGCAACCGGGCGTCTTGATGTTGCACAATCCGATTGCCATTGCCACATCCCAACTCCACATCTCGGATGCATCTCCGATGGATAGTGAATGTGGATGATGATTCAATCATTAAAAATGCATTACATTTTCGGGTATCAATTTTTGTTTTTTTCGAATTTCAAAATTTACCACAGAATGTGGCAACCTCTTTGATTCCTCTCTCTCGCTCGATGTCTATCGTGTATTCATATTCCACATTACCATTGGCGAATCCCTTGTGGTTATTCACCACCACCATCAATGATTGTTACTGGTGTGTGTGTGTGTGTGTGTGTGATAAATGTTATTTCCTCCCTTGTTTCGTGAACAACAACAACAACAACAAATTCTCGACAAAATTTATGACCCGAAAAAAAAATTCTCGAGAAAAAACTAGCTTCCTCTTGTTTGCGCGCGAAAAAATATTCAAAACATTCAAAATTTGCCCAAAATTAATGTTTGATTTATACGATGTAATATTATGCAACAACAACAATCATCATCATCATCATCATCATCATCATCATCATCATTATCATTCGAAAACATATGATTGAATGTGATATGATGATGATGATCATTTTCCAGGGTTGTTGGATTGTTCTTACTGATCTGCGTTTGGCTCTCGCGCGCGCGACAAACGGGAATGCTATAAATAGCAGCCAGAAAACAACTACAACAACAACGAAGACGACGAAAAACGAAAATTTTGCTTTTAGGAAACACAAAAAAATGTATTTTTGGAACCTTGATTGGATATTCTTCTCTATTCTGTTCGAGAATATTCTCTTGTCGAATTGCTACATGCGTATGATTATTCAACAACAACAACAACTATAATCTTTGCCTATTCTCAAATCCATACGACAAACAAGACTTTTTGTCGTTGTTGTTGTTGTTGATGATGATCATGGATCAACATTTTCACCAGAAACCGGTCTTAAGACACACGCACACACATAATCCATGACGATCCAAAAACAATTTGTTGTCGTCGTTGTTGTTTGTTTGTTCGTTCGTTCGATTTTTACCCGCGATTCGAATTTCGAATGCAATTTTGCTAATTGAAATTCGATTATATATGACGGGTTTCAGCGCCATCTAGCGTCAACAAAAGCAACCAGTCAGTTCCCCTCTTATTGTTGTGCGCTTTCACACATTGTGTGTGTGCTGACTGGCTGAGGAGACCAGCAAAGCTGCTTGCTTGCTTGCTGCTCACACGAGTTGCCTCTGAACTGCTGCAAAAAAACATGCATTGCCGGTTTTTTGAAAAAAAATAAAACAATAATGATGAATTCCGATTTTCTCGAAATCACCAACAACAACAACGACAAAAATATGATTCCAGTGTGTTGTTCCCCAAATTTTTCGGATTCGATTTGAATCTTGAATCCTGAATCCAGTGTTGTCATCATCATCTTGTAATGTTCCTTTATGCTCAATCTTTTTTTTTGTTTCGGTTCCTGAACACCACCACTGTTCCATTGTTGTGTCTCTAGAACTTTCCCGACCATGATGAGCTAATGATGATGATGATGATGATCAAGAACGATTTCTTGAACGATTCACTTGACATTCTTGAATGATTGCTACAAATCAAATTTTTGATGATGGTTATCTGAAACCAGCTTTGCTCGATATCATCGAACATTAATTTTTTTATGTAATTATTATATTTTGATACCAAACACACCGTACCACACCACAAAAAATCATCGCTACCATCATCCATTTTTTTAAACATATCAAATATCCAAGTGCTAAAAACAAAAACCACCACCATCATCATCATCATCATCTATTTTTATATGACTATATCCAATAACTCCTCAAAAATCAATTGTGGTATCGTTCAGATTGAATGCAATCAATCTTCTCACAACCAAATTGATAAAAATAACTGTCCAAAAAAAGAAGCAAAACCAAAACCAAAAACCAACCAAACAAACAAACAAATTTCACCTGTGATCGTTGCATATTATAATATTTGGTTGATGAGATTGTTTTTGTTTTTGTTGTTGTTGTGGTTGATGTTGTTCCTGGAACTTCCATTTTTTTCACATGCACAGGTTTATTGTTTTGTTTTGAAATTTGGAAGGTTTGAAAAATTTTAAATTTTAAATTTTAATCTTTTTTCTCCGACAGGGATTTGAAATTTTGCTCAAACATTTCCGCTGTTAGTGGTCGTCGACGCAACCAAAACAACAAATCTTAAGATCGGATTGATCTGATTCAAATTAAATTGTGTACCAAAAAAAACAAAGCTATCCAAAATAATTGATTACACCAAGAATTCGGTCATTTTGAAGATCATCATTGGTTTTTTCGGCTGTTCGGTGGACACCGTTAGTGGTCAAACTACAATGAGAAAACATAGCAAAACAACGGGCAAAGCAGAAAAAAGTGAAAATTTACCCACACCATTTGGTGATCCATCAACTTCAGCCCATCAACAACAATCAATCGATATGCCATCAACATCGACAGCCGCCGTTCCACAACCACCACCACCGCCAACCTCTGCTCTAAGTCCAAGTTCACCAGAATCTGAAGGCCAGTCCAGTTCACTGCCAGGTTTGGCCAGTTCATTGGCCACCACAACCAGTTCGTTTATCAGTGATGAACCGATTCCACCGCCAAGTCCGTTCGATCAACCATCGACCAGCAGAGATTTTCCATTCAAAGTATGTTATTGATTGATTGATTTGTTTTTGAGAATCTCTAAAATTTATATTCTGTTTCTGTTTTATCGAAAGGAAAAGAAATCCAGCATTAGTTCTTCAAGTGAATTCGGAACAAAACCTAAACAGGTGATGATACATTCACCTGGTCAAACAAAACCAAAACCACCGACCAGAAAGAAACCGCCCGTACAGACTGGACTTGATGTTGATAAAAAGATACAAAAATGCAAAGAAGAAGGATGTAAAAGTTTTGATTTGACCAAATCAAATCTATTATCATTACCAGTATCCATACGTGATCTAACACAATTGGTTGAATGTTATCTGTATCAGAACAAATTAGTCACATTGCCCAACGAGATTGGTTGTTTGGTTAATCTTGAAAAGCTTGCCATTAATGAAAATTCCTTAACAAGTTTACCGGATAGTCTTTCTAATTTAAAAAAATTAAAAGTATTAGATTTACGACACAACAAACTAAATGAGGTAAAAATTTTTGTTTTGGAAATTCAATTTTGGATCTAACATTCTAAAATTTCCAATAGATTCCTGATGTTGTTTATCGACTAACATCGTTGACAACATTGCTGCTAAGATTTAATCGCATCAGAACGGTGAACGAAGAGTTATCCAATCTTACGGTAATAATAATACTGTTTAATTGTCCACAAAATTTACCAAAAAAAATTTTTTTGTCCCAAAATGTAGAATTTGACAATGTTGAGTTTACGTGAGAACAAAATCAAAGAACTACCTGGTGGTATTGGTAAACTAACACAATTGGTCACATTGGATGTGTCCAATAATCACATTGAACATTTACCATCAGGTATGTTTGAAAATCATTCAAAAATGTTAAAAAAATTGATTGAATTTTTTTTTGACAGAAATTGGTAATTGTGTTCAATTGACCACACTCGATGTTCATCATAATGAGCTTGTTGATATTCCGGCCAGTATTGGCAATTTAGTCAATCTTTCAAGACTTGGTTTAAGGTCAGTGGGCAATGTTTTGTTGTTGTTGTTGATGATGATGGGCCGAAGAAAAAAATCGTAAACTAATTTTTTTTTGTCATTTAAAATTTGATAGATATAACCGCCTTATCTCAGTGCCAAGGTCGTTAAGTAATTGTGTCAAATTGACTGAATTCAATGTGGAAAACAATTCATTATCACAATTGCCAGATGGGCTTTTATCTAGTCTTTCTAATCTGACAACGTTGACATTGTCCAGAAACAATTTCACCTCCTATCCAATTGGTGGTCCATCACAATTTTGCACTGTCCATGTAAGTGGTTCGATAATAATGAGATTGAGAAAAATTTTTTTTTGAATTTTTTTTGCTTTGTTTTGCAGTCGATAAACATGGAACACAATAAAATAACTAAAATTCCATTCGGCATATTTTCACGTGCCACCAATCTGACCAAATTGAATATGGTCGACAATCAATTGACATCGTTACCGCTTGATATTGGTACTTGGGTGAATATGGTCGAGCTTAATCTTGGCACAAATCAATTGCCAAAAATTCCCGATGATATTGAACATTTAGAAAATCTTGAAGTTTTAATTTTGTCCAATAATAATCTTAAAAGGCTACCATCAACCATTGGAAGATTAAGAAAATTACGAACACTTGAACTGGAAGAGAATAGGCTTGAATCGCTGCCAAACGAAATTGGTATGTGTATGCGTGCGTGTGTGTGTGTGTGAGAAAGTGTTTATCCTTTGTGTTCCCTCTTCTTCGCCCCCCAGAAAAAAACAATTGATTTGTCCGCGATGTTTCTGACTCACTTGTGTTGATTTCTTTTGGTTTTCTTCTTTTCTTTTTCGAATGCGCGAATCTAGGTTACCTTAGCGAATTGCAAAGATTAGTGTTGCAAAACAATCAATTGACTTCAATACCGCGCGCAATCGGTCATCTAACTAAGCTTACATATTTGAGCGTTGGAGAAAATAATCTTTCTACGCTTCCAGAAGAAATCGGTATGATTATTATGATGATTATCAATGATTTTGATGATTTCCTGATTTTCATATTTTTTTCCCCCTGAAACAACTTTCTGTTTCGTCCCAATTCTTTTTCAGGTACGCTTGAAAACTTGGAATCATTGTACATAAACGATAATCCAAATCTACATTATCTTCCTTTTGAACTCGCTCTATGTGCCAATCTACAAATAATGAGTATTGAAAATTGTCCACTTTCACAATTTCCGACCGACATTGTTAACGGTGGTCCTTCATTAGTCATACAATATCTCAAGATGAAAGGTCCCTATCGAATGTGATATGCCGCCCCGACACCTCCCACCCGAACGCACACACAAACACACACCGACCGACATACGAAAACACTTGTCTTGGAACCTGCAATCTCTCTCTCCCTCATTTTTTGTCTTGTCCCTGAAATCCCTGTTAATCCAAATTGGCCACCTTTCCTTTTTTTCCCCTAAAAAATTACCACCATCATCACCACACCACTTTCCAAAGCCTATGATTTGACTATTGTGCCCCACAACAAAAAAACTACACACACACACACTCCGAGGATACACACAATTATTATCATTGTTATTATTACCATCATCATCATCGTGGTGGTGATGGTTGTGGTGGTCATCATCACAAGCGTCGCCATCACCACCTTTACCATCATCAACGACAACGCCAATTTGGATCTTGTCTTGTAGAACCAATTGCCATCAATCGCAAACGCAAAGTGGCAGCTTTCATTATTTTATTTTTGATTTTTTGATTTTTGATTTCGTTTTTTTTCGTCGGCCCATCATCGTTCTTTTTCGCTCTTGCTCTCGCTGTTTCTGGATCATTATTATTATTGTAATCATATAATTATTTTGATGGATTTTCTATTTTTGAGAGGAACAAGCGAAGTTCGTTTTTATTATTTTCGCTCGCGCGCTTAAAACCAAAAAAACACAAAGACAAATATTTGGAATTTTTTTTTGTTTATTTTCCATGTCCAAATTCGAATTCGAATCATTCTTATGGATTTGGAATGTTTTTTTTTTTTGGTGTATTCTTCTGTGTTTTATGCGCGGAATCGTCGTTCCAGAATCGAAGTCTCTTTGAAATTGTCTATTTTTTTCTCGTCTCGTCTCGTCTTTGTTGTTGTTGTTGCTGTTTCCAAACGTTATTTTAATTTTATTTTACTATTATTATCATCACTATTATTGTTGCTGTTGTTTCTGTTTTATTATTATTTTTCTCTTTTTTTTTGGAACCATTTTTTTCGTCTGTCCGATTCCTGTTCCTGGAACCTGTCGCCGTACCGCGCGCACGACACCTTTTTGCCGGATGCGGCGCCCAGCAGCAGCACCGATTCGACCAGCATCTGCATCAGGATCACCATCGAAAACTGTTCAATTAATAAGCTCGGTTGGAGAAAAATTCGATGTCCAGACGAAGCGCCTTAAGTGCCCAAAGATCCCCGAAAAAAAATTATCAATTATCATTTTTATTCCATCAACTTTTATCACTCTCTCTCTCGGCATTCGGACGGTGAAGAAGACGAAGAAGAAGAAGAATCTGTTACACGCCGACGTTACATTAAAAAAACGCCCCGATTCTGTGTGTGTGTGTGTTCGAGATGAGAATCTTGATTTTATTTTCCATTCATTTCAATTCATTTCATTGCAGCCCCCTTGCCCCTCGCGCTAACCATGTTGAACCGTGCTAACATCATTAATATTTATCATGTGATTTTTTTTTGGAAGATTGAAAAGTTTCTGGAACACACACACACACACATTTACTTTTTTTTTCTGTTTTTTTTTGGTGTTCATCAATTTTGATTTTCGTTTTTCGGTTTTTTTGATTTTCGCCGAATTTTTTCGCCGCTAAGTAGTTTAGTTTCCGTTAGCGCGCCCGAAAAAAAAGTAACCAAAAAACTAACCCGACCGACCGACTATAAAACACATTATATACTAAGCTGATTACTTTCTCTCTCTCTCGTGTATCCAAGACAAGCCATTACCGTTATTTTATTTTTCTCGTTCTCGCTCTCTTGCTCTTTAAAAAAAATTCAAATTTCCCGCCAAAACCATATGTAGTAGTGTTAGCAGCATTTCAAACAAAAAAAAATTATTTTAAAAATTATATAAAAAAGCTACAACCAAACATCCTCTCTCGCTGTGTATCCTACTGCGTAGAGTTTGTCCACAAATGTAGTACGGAAACACTAGTATCAGATTTCAATAATGATAATAATAATAATAATAATGATAATCATCATCATAATCAACAGCAACGTTTTGATGCCATGATTGTCGCCCGGGATAATTATTCGGATTTTGTTTTTCAGATTTTTCCCGTCGCCGAAAAAGACAGATTATTATGAATTTTAAAAAAAATATTGTAATAACCGTATTATTATCGAATGTTTTCTTTCTGTTTTTTTTTTCGAATGATTTTATCTGTGTCCACAAGCAGAAATGAAATGAAAAATTAAATGAAATGAATGAACGAATGAAAGGACGAACGAATCTTGTTTTAAGAGCGAGGAAGCGATACGCGAAGGCGTCCCCGGGTACACCTATCACCTGATTTTGTTGTTGGGTCGATAGCGTGAACGCCGGAAATTCCGTTCCGAAAGAAAGAGAACCGAGCAAACATTCTCGTTCTTGACAAAAGACGCCAAGAATCTTTCGAGATAGTGATACTCTCTCTGTTTCCCAGAACGCCTCAGGACCTGAATATGTGCCAAGTGTGTGTGTGTGCGAATGTCACAGGGAAATCAATTTGTTCACAAGAGGCATGGCGTTCATGGCGCCTTTTTCTCTCTTTTATTAGAAGAAGATGAAGAAGAAGAGCTTTTTGGGAAACAGATCGAAAATAATATTCGGAGCCGGAGCCAATTATTTTTAATTAAAAATAATTATAATTTATTGATTACCGACCGAACCGAACCGAACAAACGAACGAATACCTGTGCAAAAAATATGCACGGCACGGCAGGTTACCGAGCCAACCAACCAACCAGCCAAGTGTAGGCAAAAGTGTATGCAAAGGCGTGTACTGGGGCGTTCCGTTTCCTAAAGCGTTTCGCCTAAACGTGTGGTGCGTCCGGGTATTAAGCATACAAGCATTTTTCACATATACCTTGGCATACATGGCCAAGTTCTAAATAATTAAAAACTATCACAATCATATCAATTTCATGCAATTTTGATGATGATGATGATCACCATCTTGATGATCATCTTGGTTACCGCCCGAACGACCTTCTCTCTCTCTTCGACAAACCGTTATTTTCGGTTATTTCGGTTGTTGTTGTTGTTGTTGTATTCGGCTCCATTCTTGGTAATCTCTCTGAATGGCATATTCACAATGAGATACGGTCGTTGTTGTTGTTGTTGTTGTCAAAGAATCCCGTTATGTGCGTTTGTGTGTATCCATATGTAAAGCTGAATCCTGGTATTGATGATGATGATGATGATGATGATGGTTTTTCTAGGTAATGGAATATCGGTTTTGATATGCCTGTGTGTGTGTGTGTGTGTCGACGACAAGAGAAAAATCCAAGATCCGTCCGCCACACAGAGATCTTCACATCACATCTTCCATTGAATAGTATCGTATTGTATTGTATTGCATCGTTTTTTGTTTGGTCGTGGACATGATACCACCACTGTCACAGTGTGACAGTCTGGCACCAAGATAATGATGGCCAAAACTGTATCCATTGTCGCCCTGGAATCCTGAAAATCCTTTATGCAAAAGACATGACATGGTTTTAAGACATATTTTTTTTTGATTGAAATAATGGTGATAAGTGGCTTTGGTGTGATGGTGTGCGAGGGGTTAAGATCTCGCCAAGAGTTTATCGCGGGGCGCCAAACAAGGCCATCCCATTTTCGCGGATGCCATTTTCTTTGCCTGTTTTTGTTGTGTGATGGCGCGCAAAGCATAGCATATTAATAATGATAATTAACGCCCAAGGCGCATGAACACCCGCACACACACACACTGCACAAACAAGGCAACGAATGATAATAATGAGGAGGAGTGTGTGTGCGCGCGCGAGCGAGCGAGAGGAGGAGAGAGTTGCTAATTACAAGCGCGCTAACCGTTAACGTTTAACAGGTTGGCTCCTCCCTTTTTCTGAGGATTAGAAGGCAGGATTTGAGGGTTAAAAATTATCGCTCCGCCCATTTCGACCCGCCTTTTTTTCTGCTTCGTTTTGCTTGCTTTTGGTGTTTAACCCTCGCCCGACCCTAAATAATGACCACAACCAGACCAGACCGTTTAAAAACAATGATGATAACCGAAATCTTGCAAAGTATTGTGTATTATCATCACTTCCCGGGTATTATTATTATGTTCATTAGAACGTGGCCAACAGTTCGGGGTAACAGGCCAACCGAAAAGAATATGTATGTACCTAAAAGTCCTACTTAATCCTAATCTCCGAAGGGTTAAACGCGAAAATGCAACGACGGAAATGGGACGGGAAGGTCAGGTCAGGATAGATTCTACTACAGATAGGACGGGCAAGTTTGTTGGACCACTTGTTGTTGTTCGGATTCCGTTGGGAAACGTTTCAGGTTGGCTTAACTGCCGACTGCGACGCTAGATGGTTTTTCCAAACCACCACCACGACCATTATCATCATCATGATGGTAATAATAATCACCATCATCATCGTCATCATTATTTGATTTCTTTGATTCCTTTTGTGGACTTTGTGCATCAAGTATGTTGTAAACATTTGTGGAGATATTTGCAAGAATGTTTTTTTTTGGACAAAAAAATCAAGAAATCAAAAAAAAACATGAAATCCTTGAAAATATGAATACGGCAACTTTTCTCCCGCGTGTGTGCAAGGCGGGAGAGAGAGCGAGAGTTATATAATAATAATAATATTAACAAAACGATATAATTCAAGTAGAAAAGTCTCCAACCGACTTGGTGGCCATGGTCATCATCCAAAAATCGTCCACATCATCATCACCATCATCATCCAACGATGCTTTGATGCAATTTTCGAAGCTTTTCCCTCTCTCTCTTCGTATTTCTCCAGTTCGGTTCCATGATCGATGATGATGATGTTGGTGTGGTGGGCCTTGCTGTTGGCAGTGTCCATGGTCTTCTCATCATCATCATTAGTTAGGATCAACAACGCCACTGGCCAACAGAAGAGAGGCCTCGCGACCGCCAAGAGCGAAGGCCAATCCTCGGTTAGCAATGTGAGTGTGTGTGAACCATTGACGAGGACCATGCTTTGCGGTGGTTGGCTGGTTGGTTGGTTATCATCATCCTTCTTCTTATTATTCTTCTGTTCTCTTCGAAGCTTTTTTCAGAATGCTTCTACTCTTTTCCCGCGAAGCACGCATACCAGCCAGCCAACCAACCAGCACCACAAACCATTGATATACACTACGGCACATGGTGCACACACATTGGCCATTGGCGTGTAGTTTCGTTTGGTTGCTGCTGCCCGAAACACCACCACCAACCCACGTTGAGAAAACGACGACCAAGAAGATTCTTCTATCAATCTTAATCTTCTGGTGTGTTCTGTTCCTCGGAATTCTTCAGAATCATCAACAACTGGCCGCCGACCAACAAATTTTGCCTCCAGTTTGTTTGCATCTTCTTCTTCTTCTTCGTCTTCTTCTGGTGAAAACTTCAAAACATTCTTGGAGGATCGCGCGGATTGGTGGTATGATGAGATGAAGAAGAAGTGAAGACGATCAAGACACAAGTGTGTGTTTGTGGCAACAGAGAGAGAGGGAGAGAGAGAGAGAGAGTTTGGTCTCGTCTTCTGTTTTGCCAACCATCATCCAATCAAGCGGCGGCAAAAGCACATCGCTTCTTCTACGTCTTCGTCTTCTTCAGGCTTCCACATGCTTCAAGCTTCGTCGTCGTCGTCGTCTTGTTGATCATCGTCGTCTTCGTCGTCTTCTTGAATTTTTTGAAAAATATTATATCCTCGCACACACACACACACATACTTGGAGAGTTGCAAGAAATCAGTTTTTTCGTTTGTGGATGCAGCCATAGCTGTGCCAACCAATGGATGTTCGACGGTGGTGGTGGTGGTGGTATTATTGATTGTATGCGGTTTTTATTTTCTGGCGTTAGTGATTCCGTCAATGATCGTCGTCGAAGAAGACTGGAAGACGACAACGATATTATCATCAAAACGATCTGAATGGACAAAATAACTTACTTTTTCTTTTTTTTTCTTCTTCTTCAGCTTCTTCATCTTCAACAACAACAGTCTCGAAGTTTCGATGTTCGTTTTTCTTGGATCGTTTACTTGTTTGCATTTTTGTCGTCTCTGTTCGATGGTGATGGTTGCTGGCGTGTGTGTGTGTTTTATCCATTGATGGCGGTTTAAATGTTTTTAGTTTTTGTGTGTGTGGGATTTCCTATTTTTCCCATTTTGTTTGTCGGTTTGTCTTCATCGTACTTGCTTGATGTCGATGTTGTTGATGATGATTGGTGATGCTGCCGCATCGTTTATTTGTTGATTCGTCGTCGTCGATGATGATTCGTCGATGTTCCACAGTGTGCGTCTGTGTGTGCTAGTCCATCGCGCCCGAGTACAGACAAAACCAACCACTGACATTAACATCATCACACACACACGCCCGACACAACCCGACAACCAGGCGCAACACATTCCAGCAAACATATCGACGAAGAGAGAGAGAGAGACGATGAGAGACATTGATTTTGTTCGGAAACCAACTTAAATTGATGATTTTGATTTGATGATGATTCAATGAGATTTATTTATAAAACTGTTTTCTCGGGATTCGGGTTTTCGGATGTTGTTGTTGCCGTTTTTTCCAGGCGAAAGTGATTCAAAACATTAAAAAGATTCGATTCACCAAAAAAAGCTTCGAAATAGAAGCATAAGAAGCAGCGACAGCGACAGCGACAATAACAGCAACAATTTCTTTGTGCCAGTTTCAGTGGTGGTCTTCGATTAATGTGGACATGGACAAATCCTCTTGGTCCACCAGGATCAAATCAATTTCATTGTGGCGCCCGATTCTATCGGTTCCAATATTGTTTTGGGTTTTAATTTATTTTAATAATAATAATAATATCATCACAAGCAAGTGCAAGTGCAAGCAAAATCCCGCCAAATCATCCGCCGATTGATTGATTCGAATTCGAAGCCTAAAAAAACAACAAAATCGAAGCCAAAATTCGAATTGGAAGAATCCTCGCGCCCTCGCGCTGTTGTTCTCGCAATTCATTTTGTTCCGATCTAAATCGTGCCAATGTCAAATCTGGATATTTGTTGCTGATGGTCGTCGATCGTCTCGTACTTGTATTGCATTGTATTCTATTGTTTCACGCTTCGTTCTCTAATCCTCTCCTGATCTCATCGCGCCCTTAGTTTTATTATTCTTTTCATTCGTGACAACAACAACAACAACAAAAAAGAACAATCCAACCGAAATTATTCTATATCCTGGATTCTGTGGATCCCTCGCAGAACAAAAAGATATCCGCGCCAGAACCCAGAATATCTTTATTTCCCCTCGTCGTACGCCAACCAATTTAGCCTGAGCCAACCAGCCAACTATAAATGTAAGTCATTCATTTATTTTCCCCATGGATTCGGATTCGAATCTTTGAGTCTGTTGTTGTTGTTGATGATGTGGATTCTGTATGTGTGGATTCTATATTTAGGAATCGAAGCAATTTTTTTAATTTAGTGCCCAAATTCTCTTTTTGTTTTTGCCCTGCATGCTTGCCCCCCAATTTGATAAACTTTTCGGGTGGTCGTACATACAATTCACCCACCCACTCACTCACTCACTCACTCTACTGTTCCATTCAAGAAGTATTCATTTGAATGGTTATTTAGTGTGTGTGTATTGAAGATTTTTGTTGTTTCCTATTCTTCTGGTTATTCTGGCCCAAATCAAAAATCGAATATAAAAATAAATAAATAAATAAAAGCAGGATGTACTGCTGCTCTCAATTGTCTTATAGTTTTTGGTGATTCAATTGAATCAGAAAATTCATTGATTTCTCTTTATTTTGATTCTCTTTGCAATTACTTTGATTCTTCTTCTTCTTATTCTTCTTATTCTTTTTGTTTTGTGTTCGTGTCCGCGTTCATTTTGTAGCTGGCCAATTTTGGCCAATGTATTCTTCAAAGTATTCCTAAATGGTCTTCTTCTTGTTGACCGTTCGGTTTCCGTTTGTCCCCGTTCTCTCCCCCCCACACACATCCAATTGCCCAAGTATTTTTGCACAGAAAGGTCGAATACACTCTTGAACACTGTGTTCCACTGTGTTCCAGTATTGATTTTGATTTTGTTGTGTTCATCAACTTCATCCTCATCGTCATTTTCGATGTCGTTTGTCGTCGTTTTTCGATGTCGCTTTTTTTTGATTAAACAAATTTCCACTATTTGACAAACAACACAGTAATATGTAAACACCACCACCACCGAAACGGCCACCGTGTTCCAGTGATGGCAATGGTTGATGGTGGTCAACGAAGGCAATATCCTTCTTCGATGTTTTTTTTGCTCAATCAATCATTATCGTCCGGTCAACCAGTTTTTTAGTATGTCTGTGTGCTATATGTGTGTGTGCTTTTTACCGAATCAAGTGTGGACAATTATACTTATAGTTTTTAGTTTGTGCACAAATTTAAATAAATCACACACACACCACACCACACCGCGATTGCTTCGGTTGTGGCCATCTTCCTTCCTCCATCCCAGTGTGTGTGTTTACGAAAGGATCATTTTCACATCTTCATTTAATCTTCTTTTTTTTCTCCAAGCTTTCTCTAGGCGTGTGTGTGTGTGTGTGTCTTGGAACATGTTTGTATTTCCAAGTTTATCCTAATAGTCCTAAGATGTCTGTGTGTGTGTGTGTCTAGGCAATTGGCGATTGGGATGATACTGGCAAAACGACGACGACGAAAAAATAGGATGCAGTTTGTGTGTGTGTGTTTGGCAGAAATGAAAGTCATTTTTCTTAACCGCCAAACTTTCAGTGTGTGTGTTTGTGCAATACTGGTTCCAATTGTTGTTGTTGGAAGGATGGATGCTATGGATGTGGATCATCGCAGCAAGCGAGCGAGCAAAAAAAGTGTCGTTATTTATTGATCTTGATCCAAATTTCCATTTAGCTTATATTTCTTGGACACTTTTGCTGTTAGTCTTGATTAATGGATCATGCTGCGGTGCTAGGTGACCACCACCACAATGGACACCTTGCTGCTTGCTTGCATGCATGCAAAAGTCTCCGCATCTTTTATGATCATCTTGGGCTGACACAAAAACGATCCATAGTTTGAGATGAAGCGCTTAATCAACACACACACACACACACACACAGACCCGATGAAAAGTGGTCAGACAAACATTGTTTGCATTGTCTTTTATTGATGTTTACTTTTCCCTCACCGCCGCATCAACAATCTGGACCCAACAGCAACAGTGTCTATCTCTCGCCCCCTCGCCCTCTCGCGCCTTTCTTTCTCTCATCTTAATGATTTTGATCATTTTGGGGCTCGAATCCCCAAAGGATTGAAACCAATATAATAAATTCATAATGGGCGCCAATTTGTTCTGGTTGTCGTCGTCGTCGTCGTTGATACAAGTTTTAGTTTTATTAACAACAACCACGACGACCAAGATGATGATGATGATGATGGTAATATTCCAAGCCGTTTTCATCATCATCAATATTTGATGGTAATGATCGATGGCGCCTCGCTCTCCATCTCTCTCTCTATTTGGCGCCTTTAAATTAGGTTTCATTTTAATAGCCAGCCACGAATTCTCTATCAAGCCGATTATTATTATTGCCATCCGCATCATATATCTTCATATTACTCTCTGGTACTATTATTAACCTGGCCATTTATCAGCACATCAGATATTGGCTCCCAGAAATGAAAATCGTAATGAAAATACCTTAAGGATCCAGCTATCTATCTACACACGCATACACATACACACTACCGCCGCCATCACACACATCCATCTTCGTCGTTGGATGATAATGGATCTACTGATAAAACAGCGAGGGAGCGAGAGAGCGAGAGAGAGGGAGGGAGCGAGAGAGAGGGAGGGAGCGAGAGAGAGGGAGGGAGCGATAGACCGAATCCCGTCTATCCCGAGGACACTGGTCGAATGGGAAACTGGATCCATATTTCCCTCACTTGAAAATCATTTTGGAACACGCTGTCAAAAATGTTTTAATTCCCAGTTACAGATCTTGGAAACATGAAACACGAACAAGAACGATTTCAGATTTACAGATTGCCAATGGATTCAATTTGCTTTGACACTAACACGCCACGAACGCCCAACGATTCCATCATTCTAGTTTAGCATCGTTCAGTTGGCATCGAAGCCAAATAATAAAAAAACATTTATTCGTTTTGAATGTTTCATACAACTTCTTTTTTTTTGTTCGTCTCTTCTTCGGGCCCGTGCGTATATTGTTTCATAACGACGATGATTTTGTAACAAAAAACTAGAAACACACACACCCAAACACGCAGAGAGAGACAGGGAACAATCCCACCCATCCAGGCTTCTGGATTGTGTGTGTGTGTGTGAAACCCCACAGCATCTCGGGAACACGCTCAATCATTGTTACGTAATAATAATAACAATAATCGAACAATATCGAAAAGATCCATTGAACACACACACACAAAGAGACAAGATATAAGCGCGCACTTCAATTCACAATCTAATTTCATGCCTAGTTTGTTTCACTTGTTTTGGATCGCTTTTGTCAAAAAAAACGAATTTTTTTCTGCTTGTAGTTTTTTTTTCTTGTGAATGGCTGGCTGATTGTCTGTCACTGTTTGTTGTTTGTTTCCATTCATGATTTTGTGTGTGTGTATTTTTTTCAATGTAGCATTTTCTTTTCATATTTTTCCAATTTATCCAAGTTTGATTCCCAATTGCCACACACACGCACACAATGCGCGCATCCTGTTTGGATTGAGGCGTGTGAGAATAATATTTGAATATTTCTTCTTTTTTATTGGTTAAAATTGGTCCTAATGCATGTGAATGATGCCTCCGGTGCCTATATTTCCTTGCAACCTCCCAGCACTCTTCGCTTGTTGTGGTTATGGGCAGCCCTTTTCCAGTGCGTTTGTGGGACGCTCCGTTCTCATGTCTAATGATTGGACATATATTGGGGCTGTGCATAGAAACACAAATTAGGAGAAAGAGAAAGACGACGACCAACTAAACCAAACCCCTTTCTTTGACTTAATCTCAAAGGGAAAATCTTTGCGCTGCGCTACAGCGAGGCAAAGCCCCCTCCTTCGCTTTAGCCTGTGCCGTACGTTGCTGGCTTTGCTTTCGTTCGCTTCGTGAAAGCCATAGGAGGCGGAGGCAATCTTTCGCTATCGCTATGCAGGATCCGGGGCTCAGATTGCTTTTGCTAATACTAATTAACTAATTAATTTTGGCTCCTTCTTCTTCTTCTTCCTCCTCCTTCTCCTATATCTTTTCTGGGATTATTTTCCCCTCGCTATCGTATTATGTCCGCTGCCATAATAATAATCTGAAACCGCCAAAGAATGGGCGCCGGAGATAGAGAGCGAGAGCTTGGAAACCAAGCCATTCCAAGTATTAGAATCATTGCTCATTGTTGTTATATAATTGATCCGGATGCACCAAGAAATTGTGATTTTGTCTTCATTTCCCGTTTGTTTTTGGCATTTTATTCTCGAATCCGCAAACACAAACACAAACAGCGAAACGAATTAATCAAATTTACATCTTGCCCGCCGCGAACGTTTGTTGTGGATTTATTTTCGGTTATGCTTGGCTCCGCGAGGATCCATTTTCATCATCACCAACTGCATTGAAGACACGTACACATTTTAGCACACATTTAAGGATAATCATCATCATCATCGTCTTCGTCGTGGTCTTTTCTTGCAAATAAAGCTTGCTAAAGGATTGTGTTGTGTTGTGCCGTTGTTGTAGGTTATTGTTATTTTTCGCACACACACACACACACACGCACACAAACACACATATTCAATTGGATTTCAGGCTTTTCAGGAATGTCTAAAAACAGAATGGGAGGATGGATGGACGGATGCGCTTTTGGTGTAAAATGCCAACGAAAAAAAAAATGAGAGGAGATTGCAACACCACCACGATGACAACGGTGACGATGATGATGTGTTTGGTGGTAGTAAATGGCCTAATTTGCAAATTATTTCTTCTGGATTCTCTCTCGCTTCCTTATTTTATTTTCAATTTCACCCGGGATGATGCTTGATGATGGACCCGAACACTGAAAAAAAAATTAACATAAATCCCTGTTTTTTTCTATTATCAAATTAATGAACTACTTGAATCTCATCTTCCCATCCATGGGCGTTAAGGGCGCGCCATTCAAGATTCATTCATCGTCTCCGATTCCAATTTTTTCTATTGCTTGTGATTGTGTGTGTGTATGCAGTAACTTGATAGTGTCGTGTGTGTGTGTTCGAGGATTCCACTTCACATAGCTCAAGTTCCGTTGTGAAAGAGTAAAGCCCAAAGTATTTGGATTGGGAAATCCATTATCGATTATTATTGATGTACATCGCGGATACACACCCACGCGCGTTTGCACTAAATGCAAATAATTATGTTATAAATAATTTAACATTTCACGGGTTGGATGCCCAGGAACAAGAGCAGCAAGCCGAGAGTGTGTGTGTGTGTGTCAAACTTGACCGGAACTTCCGGTGGGTCTCTGAATTTCCGGATTCAAAAATGAATGAGCTTAATGATTTCTTTGAACCCATCGTCTTGTTCTGTCTTGGCGAATTCTTATTATTGATTTTTGAACCAAAAACACATTCTTCTTAAGAAGATATTTGCATATCGTTTCCAAACAAAGAAAAAAAAGTTCAGCGCACAAGAGTGCATTTTTTGAAACAAAAACAAACAAACAAACAAACAAGAGAGAATGAAAGGGTTAAAGGAAAATTCTCTCCTTTGGGAGCGCGAACAACAACAACGACAAGATTCCGGAATTTCTTCTTCACCATTCATTTCAATTATTTATCAATTTTGTGTGTGTGTGACAAAACAATAGCATCTAGTAGTAGTTACATGATTACATCTAGCCGTGCATTATGCAACGCACAACACGACACAACACAACGACAAAGACTAGTAAAAATGTGTTCCAGGACATATTTACTGTAGTGTATATATTCCAGGTGTAAGCGACAAACATTAACTTCCCATGTGCGCACACACTGTCACATGCTGGTATTAATAGATCATATCTTGCTAGGTAAATTATGTAAAATGCTTAACTTTTCCAGTAGTATCCTCATGCGAATTCCAACAGAGGGAGAGAAGAATCAAGCGACAAAAATTAAATTGAGCCGTGTGAAAAATGACTACGACAACAACTACGACAACGACAAAAACAACAACAACAAGCAAGAAAAAAGGCTTGAAAAAGAAGCATTTCCTACTCTACGTTTTTCGGTACTACCCGGGGACTATTTTCTGATTTTTAGTATTATAAGCCTTTTTTGTTGTTGTTGTATTATTTAATTGGAGAAGAAGACACTGTGTGAGAGATACTCCCGCGATTGTCATCATCTTGATGATCATCATCATGATGGTCTCGGGTCGTCGTCTTAAACACACACACACACACACACACACACACACTAGTGACTAGTATAACAATAATAATGATAATAATAATTGCTGAAAGCCATTTTCCATTTATATAATATACAGAAAAAAAATATATATCCGGCGCCTTGGATAACGGTGGTTCCTTGAAGGAATCAACAACCAAGACGCCCGAAAATTGTTGATGGTTGTTGGTTGTTGTATCATATCCTGGCTCGTGCCCGGGAACCTGAGAGCTAAGTGTGTGTGTGTGTAAAACTAATATTATGGTTTCTTTTTGGTGTGTGTATATTTGCCATCATCCGCATCAAAGTACGATAATTGTACGACCAACAATATTGTTGTTGATGCGGTGATGGTGGTGGTTTGATGCCAGGAAAAGGAACTCGCTTGAATTCAAAGTATAGCCATCTTCATAGCCATAAGGCGTGTGTGTGTGTGTGTATTTTTTGTGCATATTTATTCAAATTTGAAATTTAAATGTTGCTGAAACCATGTTGTGTGTTCCAAACTGCGGTGTGTGTCTGTGGGAATGGTCTTGGTTTGAATGAATGATGAACAGCGAAATTGAAAGTTTCTGTTTTGATGTCTTGTGTGGATGTACACCGACCGACCGAACGAACGAACGACCGAACATGCCTCTTGATGATCAATTGGGAAAAAGCAAAGAAATAATGATGATAATCTTAACGTTGTATTGTAATATTGTTGTGTGTGTGTGTGTGTTCCAGGCTGGAATTACCAGCCAGCCATCCCCAAAAAGCGCCATGTTCAGCACAAACAGATTTTTTTTCGTACCATTCGTTTCGTTTAGTTTCATATTTTCCGATCATAAGAATACTAGCTGGGGAAACAAACACACACACCACGACAATGAAACGAGACAAAAATTGTTGATGATGATGATTATTATTATTATAACC
>JAOZJS010000515.1:0-29510 GCA_025882695.1 Amerodectes protonotaria | reverse complement strand
TCCCCCCCCCAAAAAAAGCTAGCTAGCTCGAACAAGTACGATATCGTTATATCGCCCATCACCATTTATCATCTAAGAGCTCATGATCATGATCATGATGATGACGACCCTAAATAAAAAAAAAGTGTGTACATATTTCACCAATTTAGAGGAATTCGGGTTTCGGGTGGAGAGAGGATACCCGAAGACATTTAAAATAGAACAACAAAATATCAAAGGCAATACCCGAATACACCCACATAGAGAGAGAATGGAAGAATATTCAATTGAGCGATTGCCGTGGCTGTCGCGTCGTGTTGCGTCGCAAGATTTACCCTCGGCGTGCCAATCGTGTATCGAGGCGCCAATAAACCACGGGAACAACAACAACAACAAAAAAAACAATCGAACCATCCTTGCCTAAATGATGCCTAATAATAATAATAATAAGATATGGACCTAGATTATGGTTCTGGTATGCGAGAGAGCTGGAGAGAAATCAATGAAAGAAACAGATAAGAAATATGTGCAAGGAGAGAGAGAGAGAGCCGCCGAACAAGAACCAGAAGAAGGAGAAGAAGAAGAATAAAAAAACGAAGCTATCATTAGGTTTATTCTTGGTTAGAGAAAGCTAAAGCAAAAGCAGCACAAAAAAGAAAGAAGAAGAAGAAGAACATTATAAAACGGCCAAACATACTTCAAAACTACATTCTTGTTTTTCTTTCGGTTTTTGAACCGGGCCATACGAAAGAATGATCGCTACAAAAAAAAGCGAAAGTAGCGAAAAGAGAGAGAGACCCCATTCGGCCAAAAAGTAGCGAAAAGTGTAGCAAAAAAGAGGCTCCTCCCCCGTACCGCCAAAGTAGCGAAACGAGAGACCCCACCTCAGCCAAAAAGTAGCACAAAGAGTAGCAAAAGAGAGGCTCCTCCCCCGCCCCGCCAAAGTAGCAAAACTGGCGAAAGTAGCGAAAGTAGCGAAGAAAAGCAAAAAAACGGAAAGAAAGAAAGAAAAACAAATACACTTCAACCATGGTCGTCGAGACTCGAGAGATACTACGGGCAACGACAAAACAACAACAACAACAAGAATGAGAATGAGAAACCTTAGGACCCCGTTGCACAAAAACCACCCAAACCATTGCTTGGTTTCGTTTTTGTAGCATTTTTTTTTTGGTTGTAACAACAAAAAAAAACAACGAGGAAAAGGCAAATGTATCGAATTCGAGATCGGGAAATCGCTACATTTTGCGAATCGTTTTGGCCACGAAAATCATTCTTATGAAATTATCTTGGCGTAAACGAGATTCTCGGATTCTCGGATTCTGGGGCCCAAATAGTCAGTAGACGCTGGTGTGTGTCCCACTTCCTATTTGGAAGATATCGATTCTCTGGGCCCCTTAATCGTCGTTGTTCAAGTCTGTAGGTAGACCACAAGTAATCGAGAAACTGACCAATGGAAGAAGAAGAAGAATAATAAAACTATCAAAAAAAATACAAGAATCAATCGATGTCCCGAGAGCGAGAGTTTGGAGAATCCAAATCAAATTCATGTTTCATATTTTCTTGTTTTTTCCCAAGTTTTTTTGCTGTTTTTCGGGCAAACCATTGCTATTGATTACATTCACACATACACACAAGGATCGCGTGTGTATGTGTGTGTGCGGGATCCATGTATCCAGCATGGATCCAGCGATGCTCTTCGCCTAATGGTGTTGTCCGGGAGCACGCTCTCCCAACAAATCATCACTGTCATTATCCATGCCAGCCATGGCCATGGTGCCCAGAATGATAGAGTGGTGGGACAAAGAGCGTGAAACCCTATAATCTTTTTTCTTCGTTTTTTTTTTCGTTGCTGCTGCTCTGTTCCAAGATCCAGCAAGATCCATTTTTCATGTTGGAGCCAATCTCTCCAAATTTTTTTTTTATTTTTTTTTCGAGTTGAAAACTTTAAATTTGTGTGAAACAGACAGGATTCTGGGCTTGGATTTGGAGGATGTAGTGGTTCCAGAGGGTAGGATCCCGAGAGGGCGGGGCGGGGGCGGGAAAATTATGTAATCTGAAACAAAAACCAAAAACTCTACTTGCCATCCTCATAATTGAACGATGTGGATGTGGATGATGATTGGCTAAAGTTGTTGTTGGCTATGATCGATTGATTGTTCCAAGATGATGATGTCGATGATTGATTCCAATTAATCACCGTTGTGTTGAACAATGTTTGATTGTTGTTGCTGTTGCTGTTGTTCGACGATTTCCGTTGATCCGGATCATCCAGGCCAACTTTGATGTATTTGGTAACTGTTATTTGTTATCCGACCGACGGAAAACGGAAAAAGTACATTGAGAAACATATAGAGAGAGAGAGAGAGAGAGAGAGAGAGAATCTCAACATATCAAGCAAAATAGTCTTAGCCATAATAATAACAATAATAATAATAACGATAATGGTGGATTCTCGGCCTCGGCCGTCTTGCCACTTTAAGTAGTTTTATTCCCGGATAGGAAGGCAGAAAACTTCTTCTTCTCCACACCACCCTTTTGGCACTCGCGAAGAGTTTTTCGCTTTTGCTCTCGCTCTCGCTCTCAGTCTCTCAGCCGCCTTATTGATCGCCAAACAAAACAGGGTGCTGCTGCTTGTTCCTGGCTTACAACTTTTAAAAGGGTTCCCATGGGCCAATACTTTGGACACCACCACCACCACCAATTCTAATCGAAATTGATTTTGGGGCTATTTTCCACATTTGGAAAAACTTTTTTTTCCCGTTACGGACTTTCTTTTTTTCGTTTTTCTTTTTATTGGCTGGCTGGCTGGCTGGCTGACTTTTGCTGACGTCCATCATCATCAGCCCAAAAATTCTCGAATGGTGGTGGTTGTTGAAGCACCAAATTGCAAATTGTTCAGGAACCGTTCATGTCCCGTTATTACCAGGGTCGCCAAACGAACGAACACTTGACAACTACTATCGGGAAGCCATATCAAAGTTGTGTGTGACGCCCGGCGCCTGACGCAAGAACCAACGCAAGAAAAAAACACAGAGAACGGACTTTGGACACACCATTGATTTGGAACGGCAAAGGTCGAAAGGTTGAAATCGGGCGCCATCGTGCCAATGATGATGAAAATTATTAATTATTCAATCGATCTATCTCAATTTATTTTTTTTTTTTGGCTGGAGGTTCGAAATGTTTGATAGGATTGTTGAGCAACAATTAAGTGTGCAACCTCGACGAATGATGGCTGGCTGGTTGGTTGGCCTGGTTATGATGGTGATATCATCAACATCATCATCGTTTGGAAATACGATACTGATTATCCTGGAGTGTGGAAGCGACGAGGTACTTTTAACTCTTCACCACAAGAGCAAATACACTCACCACCACCAACAACAAGAGCAGCAATCAATCACAAATATTAATATTTATTAATATATGTGTGTGTTGTGTGTTGGTGTGGCTCAAATTTACTGCTGCTGCTGCTGAAGATCGACACTCTAGTTTTTTTTCTGGTTCGTGGTTACAACAATGTTGTCATCATCATCATCATCATCATCATCTTCATCTTATTCGATCATCGCCGTTTTGGTGTATTTGACAGCCATCTCGGTGTCGGTGTCATCCTGGGCCTACCACCACCAAGACGTTCCGGTGTTATATTGTATCAATGGTGATAAGAAAATTTTCGAATGCTCCAAACCGGATTTCACCGATCCACGAAACGATGTGATCGCTTTCGGTAGATACGCCAACCGTATCAACAGTACCGGTTGGGCAGAATGGGATCTAACCACCGATCCAAAATCACCGGATCAAATTCAAGCATATTATGGTGGCTATCTGGAAGGTTCCATCATGAAAAGATTGATCCATAGCTATTGGAACAACACGCTGAATGGTGATGAATGTTCGCTGTATTCGGATATCATCAAAAAATCCTTGAACAGCACCATTGAAAGAGCCAGGAAGTATGCCGATGTTGATCCATATTGGAATCAGGTTTTGCTAACATTGGCCCAGATCTATGGTATGGATGATGGCTACTATGGTAATGGCCATAAGAGACCAACGATCATCCATGGAACATCCAACATAGCCGCATTGTTGGGCGACATGCAACCATGTGGAACCATATTGTTGAATCTGTTCATCGAATTCGATGATCTCAAACATTTGGCCGGATTGAAGCCAAGCGAACATCCACAATCAAGATGTTCGGCGATCATCAAGGTATTGCCCAACATGGAAGATGTGCTGGTTTCGCATACAGCCTGGACCAATCCTTCAATGATGTTGAGAGTGTTGAAACGTTATACTTTCAATTATGGTAGTAGCCAGGCTAAATCGGTTGCCATGTCCTCGTATCCTGGTGTTGTGCTCTCGATCGATGATTATTACATAACATCGAAACATATGGTTGTACTGGAAACTACCATTGAGAATTTCAACCCAAAACTTTACTCGTTGGTGGATGTGAACAAGATGGTTTTTGAATTTGTACGCAATACGGTTGCCAATCGTCTGGCCAGGAATGGTTCAGAATGGGCCGAATTGTTCATCAGACACAATAGTGGCACCTACAACAATCAATTCATGGTCGTTGATTATAAACAATTGGAACGAGGCACCCGAATCCATCCCGGGTTTTTGACCATCGTGGAACAATTGCCATCCATAGCCATGGCTGCGGACAAAACCAATGTGCTTCGCAGCCAATCATATTGGCCATCGTATAATGTTCCTTATTTGAAGGAAATCTACGAAAAAGCCGGATATCCGGAACAAGTGCAAAAACATGGCGACTTTTTCACTTACAATCAAACAGGACGTGCACTGATTTTTGCCCGCGATCATCACAAAGTGACCAACTTGACTACATTGTATCATTTGATGAGATACAATAATTTCAAACAAGATCCATTGTCTCGTTGTAATTGTACACCACCGTACACGGCCGAATTGGCCATTGCTGCTCGTGATGATCTGAACGATCCGAATGGAAAGTATCCGCTTTGGCAGTATGGATTCCGGCCTTGGGTAGCCTTGGACGCCAAAATGACCAACTATGCCATGGCCAAAGATCTGACCATAGTGGCCGTAAGCGGCCCAACCAACGAATATCTGCCAACATTTAGTTGGGCCACCACCAGAATCCAACAAAAACATTTGGATCAACCAATCGAATGGAATTTCAGTCCGATCATAGCTAATTGGACCCAAACCGCCGGATTCCAACAATTCAAATTCAACCTATAACCTGTTTTCCATCAAACAAAAAAACAATCCTATTTCAACCCAGGGTTGTTTTGGGCAGAGGGGGCCTTCTGAACTTCTGTTTCCTGCCTGGCTGAAAAAAAGCCCTGATTATACCTTGCTTGCATTTAGCGTACTTTTCACATTCTGAAGTACTTTTCAACTATAAACACACACTTTTTTTGTATTTATTTCATTCACACACAACACAACACAACAAGTGAACAACTTTTCACGTATGAACAGGACAAATTCGAATGTTTGTGAGGGGAAAGAGAAATTGATTTGACAATTCGATTTCACCTACCAAGATATGTTGAGGCACCGGTTAGAATGAATAAAAATTTGACAGGTTCCAACATTTATATTGATTTTATTGATTTAGTTGTAGAGAATTGATTAAATTAATTTTTGGTTGTTGTGGTGATGATGGTCTGAAGCCAGCAGAATTCGGCCCAGCCCCCAGAGCGAGTGGAGAATCCTTTCGATATTCCTTCCAAGAATGTCGTTGTTGTCGCTGGTTGAAATGATGAACAAGCTGAATCCTAGCAACCTGAAGTGGGAGGAGAGAAAAAAACAAAAGTAATTAAGGTAAGAATATTCCTAAGAAAACTTTTTTAGCGCCGTTCCCCAACTTGTTATGTAACAAATTGACTTTGATTTTTTTTCGCCGTTTCGGTTCCAGGATTCTCGGCTTGTAAATGAAAATTATTTTCACCACCACCAGAATCCAGAATCCAGTTGTGTTGTTTGACGGCCCAACACGCCCACACACACATACAAGGCGTGAAATCATCCTCCGCCACCACCGTGTATCCTTGGTGAGTATCCTACACACACACACACCCTACATGTATGATACAAACTAACTTACTAACTAACTAGTTAACTTACTAACTAAAAAAAAAATGTAGTATCCTCTTGAGATATCCACACTAGTATAGTATCCAGAATCCAGAATGTGTGGAATAATATCTCCATCTCCATCTCTCTCTCTTATTGTGTGTATCATTGTATATTGTTGTGTATTGTTGTTGTTGTCGTGTCAAGCGAGAAAGAGAATCACTAGGTTGTCACAGCGTGCCTGCCTGGCGTTCCAGGCTCTGGTTGTGCCCGAATATGTGTGTGTGACCAGAATTTGTAACTAGTAGAATTAGCGCCCAGCATATACGAGTGAGTACGGAAAAATAATAGAATGAAAAGATTCTCATGACGCCCAGAAAAAGAAAAATTGATACTACTGATAATGACAGCGAGCATCCTGTGTGTGCCTTTTTTTTCGGTGGCACATCAAGTGGGCACCACACTTGGCCCTCATTTATGGTAACACAATTCTATCCATAATGATGTGATCATCATCATATATAAAAAATGATAATGATAATTTGATAATAACAACACCATGATGAAAGTCCCGACCCGAATAACTGGGGACTCTAAGAGGATCCTAGAGGATCCAAGGAGGATCCAAGAGGGTTCCGGTCGTCACCAGCCAGACATGCCAAGGGTTCATCATTTGGACCCTCCCATTGGATAATTAGGTTTATTTTCGCCTGTGATTAATTCGAATTGGAAAACTTTCGGGGAACTTCTTTCCCCCGCCCCCGGCCGGTTAACCGTTTACCGTCCCATGGATGAGACTGAGACACACCTACACATGAACACATGAGGAGGATGGATCTACCTCTTGAATGAATCCTTAAGTAAATCGATCCCGGTTATGCACAATTAGTATTAGTGTGTGTGTGTGCAAGCTTTTCAGAAAAACTAATTGTTCAAACAGTTTCCTATTGCTTTCAATCTTCTTCTGTCGGATTCTTTACGCCTCAATGTTTTTTTTTCTTCTTCTTCTTCATCGGAATTTCGCCTTGTTAAAATTCTGCATGACTTTAGGGACACACCGCACCGCACACACACACACACACTTGCATGCGTGTTTGTTTGAAGAATCTCTGGGCTTTCAAAGAATATTCTTCTTCTTCTTCTTTTCTATTACTTTCTTAGGTTTTCCTCTTCTTATTCTTTTCGTTCTACTTCGTCTTCTTCTTCTGTTTTGGGTCCAAAACGTGATCCAAAATGAATAATGATTCTTAGATTCTTTTTTTTTGCCTAGCCTCGTATCCCTAGTATCCTAGTATCCTCCGGATTCTGTAGTTCTGTGGGTCTTCAGCTTTGTCTCTCCCTATGGTCGCATCACACACGCACACACACGCTTGGTGATTCGGATTTGCTAGCTGTGCTACACACACATATGCGCTTCTGTATTAGCCTTGCCGTGATCAGCCAGCCAGCCAGCCTTTTTTAGCCCATGCGACGAATTAGAGAGCAGAGGTGAGCAACCAGCGGCCTGCCCATCAAACATATTTGCCTGGCCCACCAAGCAAAAAAAAGAGAAGAGAAGAGAACAGTAGACGCTCTTTCTCTCTCTCGCTCTCTGATTGGTCCACTGCGATGATTTGACTTGATGACGAGACACACACACTATAAACGCAATGTAAAGCAGCGATCAGCCCTGCTTGAACAGCCCAGTGCCAGTGTCTGTGCCGATGTTTGATGCCTATAACAACCGTTCTCCTCTCTCTCGCTCTCTCATTGGTCCACGGTGATGACTTGGCCTGCGTGTGTGACGAGACGCACACTATAAACAGTAGAAGAAAGTGTATACCTCTCGCTCTGATTGGTGATGATTTGGCCTGCGTGTGTGACGAAACGCACTATAACCAAGAGCAGAAGGCGGGTGTATTTCTGTCGTGTCGCGCGAGTCCAGCCAAATTTTTTTTTTTTTGTAAAATTTAAATTGGTTGCACACCCCTGAACCATGGACTATGGAATCCTTTTTTCTTGGAAAAAAACAAACTCCAACATATTGTGGGTGTGTGGGCGTGACCGTATGTGAGAGAGAGATAGAGAGAATTGAAAACGAGACCCGAGATTACCGCGATTGTAGCAATTGTAGCAATTTTTATATTTTATTTTATTTTTCGTTTCGGTGAGCCCGAGAGGAGTTCGGAATCACATAAATCCTCGAAGAGATTCGGGTTTTTCGGGTTTTCGGGTCGGGTTGGATAAAGTGTGTGTGTGATCATGATGATGATGATGGTGATGTTGATTTTGTTTCTGAATTTCATATTCATCGTTTCTGGTTTTGTCGTCGTCGTCGTCGTCTTTTCTTTTCTTTTCTTTTATTTTTCGGGAAACGAATTTACATTTTCCCAGGCACACACACCCCTTGAAAAAACGACCGAAAAATAAGGAACAAAATTACTATTTAAATGCAACGATGCGAGCGAGCGGTATTCCCATATGCAATGGCTCTCTTTTTTTCTCTCTCTCTCTCTCTCTTCTTGTTCATGGTATTAAGATAATAAACACTGTCTTGGGAAGAATAGCACCGAAAATTATGAATTTCGTTATTCAACCAAGAAGAAAACATAAGACGGCGAAGAAGACGAAGAAGAAGACGGAGAACCATCATATGTACTTACAACCACCGAGAATAAGAAGACGAAGACGAAGAAGAATAAATTGAATCAAGCACAAATTATATGAGTTTCAAGCTAAAGTGTGTGCTGGTGTTGGTGTCTCTTCTTCTGAAGATCGTTGTTGTTGTTGTTTATTCTCCCAGTTTCTCTCTCCCTCATCCAGCCTAATGCTGTTTCGCCGGAGAAACCCGAAGAAAATGGATACATTTTCCGCTACTTTTGCGCTAGGTTTCAATTTATTATTAGCAGTAGTTCTTGAGCAAAAGATGGATGGATTCAATCTTTCTCTCTCGCTCTCGCTCTCTCTCTCTCTGCTTGCCATTTCGTCGATTGTGTCCAACTTTTGGTTCCAAAATATGGTTTCTCTCAGGGAATTATTCTTCTTCTTCTTCTGCAAACATCAACCGTGACCAGGGGAGACGAAAATCTAACTCGATTCGATTGGAAAACTATTGCCGTTTCCCGTTCTGTCCTATAACGGACAAGTCCATCAATTCCGGAAAGCACTTAAATGAAATTGATCCAAGGGATTGGGGATTGTGACCAAGATCACTAGCAAGCAAACAAACAAACAAACGAAAAAATTGGACCATCATGAATCTGACTTTTTTGGTGCAACCAGAGACAGAAGATCACAGAATACGGGAAACATTAACGGAAGAAGTTAGCGGAAATTTTTTTCCGGACACCCAGAAGAAACGAAATGAAAAGGGTTAAGAAAATGCCGAGCAACCGAACTGAACCGAACTGAACCGAACTGAAGAAGCTGGAAGCTGGGCCCAAAAATTTGTTATTAATCACCAGACCAAATGGAAATGGAAAACAACAAGAACAAGAACAACAAGAATGATAATCAAGAAGAAGAATAATGTTCGAGGCGAGCACCAACCGAACGAGTGTATTTGGTGGTGGATGATAATAACAAGTTAAGTTAAGTAAAACGAAAACAAAACAACAATCTCGTTGTCTCGTTATTTCATTCACTTTGGCCCAAGAATCCAATCGTATTGTTTGGTCGTCGCGTTGGTGTAGAGTCATCAGCGTCCTGGTTCTTGATGATTGTTGTTGTTGTTGGCTGCTGCTGCATCCATGTTCATTTTCGGGTTAAATTGATGCAAATCGTCCATCAAAGTAAGCAGCAGAAGACGACGACGACGAAGACAAGCTACTTAAACGCGGAATCAAGTGGTGGAGAGCGAGAGCGAGAAAGTAGAAAATAGAATATAACAAGCCATCGCGCGTTTGCCATTCCAATTTATATTTTTTTTGTGTTGTTTTGTCTTCCTCGCTTCTTACTACTTGTTTAACTTTCTTCTTCTTCTTCTTGTTGTTGTTGTTGGTGTGTTTCCGTTAGTTCCATAAAGTTAAACTCACTCTCTCTCGAAAGCAAATGAGCCATTTAATCGGGTTTAAATGTCTACGATGTTGTTGGCTGTTGTCTGTTTCTTGTTCTCGCCTTTTTTTTTGGCTGGCCCGGAACTCTTATTGATAATAGATGGTCGGGGGGACACACGACGACGACTATCCAAAAAGGAATCTTCAACGACTAGATAGATCTCTCGTGGGCGTGTGTGTGGGGTGTGTTTGGTAGTTTATGGAATAAGAGGCAACAACAACAACAACAACAGCAACCGAAAAAACAAAAGCAACAAAAATTAATTCAATTATAGTTTAAGTTCGAGAAACAAACGCACACACACACACAATTATCCGACCAAATGAATGAAGAAGAAGAAGAAAAAGTTCACGAAACCCGCGAACAACGACGAAGACGACGACGACAGCATCAAGCCTGCAAACGCGTCCTTATCCACAAGCCTCATGCACGCCCACAATCCAGCTCGCACACACGCCCACAAACACACAAATCAATTTGATTGAATCCGTCCGCCGATGATCCAGAGATCCGAGAATCCTGGCAGCGAGCATGTTGCGGATGTTGATGATGTTTTTTTTTCGCACAAATCAAACAACTAGAATAATGATGACTAGAATGATGTTGTTTTTTCTGTGGAAGGAAACGGAAATGGATCGATTTCCGTTTTTGTATCCAAAGTGTGTTCCAGTTCCGTTTGGAACAGACAGACACACATATAAATGTCTATAAATTGATGGACATTCATTGGTGGATGATCACGATGATCACGATGATCATGATCATTATCGCCATTATCCGCCTCCGCTAAAAATCGATGATGATTATAATGATGATGATGATGATGATGATGATGAATTCGGACATATTCTTGGTCCAGATCCAGATCGCCCGGAACAATGGACGACGATTGGTCACCATAACATGGCCGAACAATACAATCAGCCATGATGATAAACCAGAACAGAAGCTGGATCCACCACAGAGAGAGAATGGTATGGGCCATACTTTGGGCCATGTTGTTGTTCGCCTTGGATTTAATGACATTTATTCTTGCTCCCTCTCGCTCTGGTTCTGGCTTTGGCTCTACCACACACCAAAGTTCATATCCAGCCAGCCACTGGATTCTGGATTCTATGGTGTCATATTCTATGGTGGATATACCCATTAATATTAATAAATAAGATATATCAATTTCAGGATTCATGTCGGGAGCCATAGAAAACTCGGGAGAAGAAACGGGAACGGGAGAAAAAAGAAATTGTTCCCACGTCTAGTGGTGGTGGTGATCTAAGGCCAAATGGTTATTGACATTCACTGGTTCACTTGGTGTGCCGTCCAAAATGGATTTCCAATCTTCTCTTTTTTCTTTTTTTCTCGTTTCGTTGGTCGTTGTTTATTTGTTGGTTTGATCAACATCATCAAGAGGTCAAACGGAATATTCTTGTTAGCCCCTCGGCCTCGCCCACAACTTGGTGAGTAAGTACGTAAGTAGTTGGTCGCGCCCAGAGTGCCCGATCGGCTGGGAATCCGAGCGTCGGATGGTGTAGTGTGGTGCATGTGTGTGTGAGTTAATCATAATTATTATTAATACACACCCAGCCACACCCACATCGACAAAAACATAAGACCGCTATTTATTATCATCGTTGTTGGTCCTGGAACAACACACTCTCGCTCTTGTTGTTGTTGTACCACGCGCGCAAAATAGCATGTTGATGTTTTTGTAAATGTCAATTCGATGATTCTTGGCGAACAACGAACAACAACAATAAGAAAAAAAGGGTTATTAATTCTCGTTGAAGATTGGCAGATTTTTTGAAAAGACAAAGCGGAAACGGAATTGAAAATGAGAAAATGAAAATGGAAAGAATTAATCATGCTTATTGTTGTTTGCTTGTTGTTGTTGTTGTTTATGGAACAAATACAAATGATGAAGCCTGAAGACAGCGAACGACAGAACGGGAACCCGAAACCAATGAATTCCAATTGGATCGCCCAAGGAGAGAAACCTGAACTTCTCTTCCCTCTCCCGACCAAGAATCGGGGCAGAAGAATCCGGGATATAAATCTAATTTATACATCTTACATTATAACTGTAAAACAGTGAACAGAACAGAACAAAGCAGCAGAACAAGCAAAGCGAGTACATCATCGATCGATCCAAAAAACATATCGACGACAACATGGAATTTCGTTTTTCGGGAAAAACTTTTTTTTTCATCAAAAAAAAAGTGCAACGCACTGAACATGGTACGTAACGGTACTCCCATATAACGGGTATAACGTATAACGGTACCTGGATCCTGATCAAAACTATGTGGATCAGAGAATCTTGCTTCTTCTTCTCCTAGTCGTTCCACATTCTGGTGAAAAGAAAAGTATCCAGGATCCGTTTTTTTCATTTCATTTCACATTTTTTATTTTAAATGTCTCCATCTAATGGCCTGATGGGCGTGGATGGGTGGGTGGGTGTGTCGGGGGGCGTGTACGTAGCTAAATATATAAAAGGCTGCAGCCCAACTTACTTGATGATTCTGTAGAAATGATGATGATGAAAATGAGAAGAATCCAGAATCCGTTTAGAAAGCAAACAAAACAAAATGGGGTGTTCCGGGATGGGGTTCCCCTCCCAAAATTGTTGAATTGAAATTCATATGGTAGGTCGTTTTTTGTTCATTCAAAAAATCATTATCAAAACAAAACAAAAAAGTTGTTGTAAAGAAGAATAATAAGGGTAGTAGGCGCTTTGTAGTAGTAAGATTCTGGATAATGATGATGATGATGATTATTATTATTATTCTCCGGGAGTTCTGAAATTCGTTTTTGTCTCGTCGCTAAAGCAAAGTAAAAAGTTGAATGAACAAAATCATTTTTCGTTCGTTCGTTCGTTCCCGTTATGTCCCGTTGTGTGTGCTAGGATCCTAATGTTGCTTTTCGAAGCCGTGCAGGCGTGCCGCCCGATACGCCAACGGGAATCGAGAAACGCGATCGTTTGTTTGCTTTGCTTTGGTTTTTCTTCTGATCTACAAAACCAAAATCCGAATCAACTACCTAAAATTCCTTGGTGGATTTGGAGTAGTTAGTCGCAGTAGTTGTGCAAGCAATCATCCGCCGATGATATCTCATCGGGATCGGGGTGCTAATAATTTATGTATTGGTCACAGACACACCCACCACCACCACCACCGCCAACATCCACCAACAGCACATTTCGTTGAAGCATTTCGAAGAAGAACCCGAATCGAAAAATAAAATAAAATTGACCAAATGGACACCACCACCACCAACACCAACAACCGAAACGTTGGAGATTGATGAAATTGATTCCACTGAACACACAGACACCAATGATGAAGATAAAGCACAGAGAAGAGATTCAAGAAGATTCTGGTGGGAGGGGCTGGAAGCACACACACACGACGAAAAAAAATGAAATGAAAAAGAAGAAAAAAATAACCAATAAGAAATTCCGAATCGAATTTGTTGAGAGTGCGAGAGAGCGAGCGAGAGCGAAGAAAAATTCCAAACAATCGAAATCCGGACGAAGAAGAAGAAGAATCAATGGTTTTCACACCAGCCAATCATCAATCATCATCGTGGGCGTGTGTATGTGTGTGGCGCCGGACACGTTAATGGAATCGGAGGGAGGGAGGGAGAAACTATTTATTATTTATAGGCAGAACCTATATATTTACCACCCCAAGCCTGATATTCTCGGGGATATTAATTAATCAATTCAGTTTCTTCATCTGCTCATACACACCCACACACACCCACTGGTGGTGGTGGTACACTGGTGGAACAAAATCTTTTTCTTCAGAAAAATCATTTTTCTTCATAATTTTTTTTTATAATATTATTCGGTGCTTCACATCATATCTTATGTGTGCCGTGTGGGGTGTGGCAGGATGGGCGGGGTATGGTTCAGGAACAACAATCATTCAACCACGAATTATTTATATTTATTGGCCTTCAAATAATAATAAATATAAATAAATCGATTATTAATTAAGTGTGTGTGCGAGTGTGTGGATGTGTTTGATTCGTTTATGTCCAGTGGCCATCATGATCATCATCATCATCGTGGTGTTGGTGTTGAAGCATCTAATTTAATTAATTTGATTTTAATCAAATCACAGCACATCACATCACATCCACAATGTTGTTGGTCGCCCCCGACAGTCTCGCTCTTGCTCGCTCACTCTTCGGGATTACCAGGTGTGTTGTCCACAAAAATTAGTCGTTCCGATGATAATTTGATGGCTTGATGACCACCAATCGAATCAACAACGATCGACAAACAAAATGAAATCACTGGACCACACCACGAATACCGATCGTGATTCCACGGAAAGCACCACACGAAAAACCGCTAACTACGATTTTGACACCAACGATATTTGTTGCTGAATGAACGAATGTAACGGAACTTTTTTTGGCTTAGCGCTCTCTCGTTGATCGCTGATGGTGAAGTCGTGAAGTGAAGTGGAGACCTCGAACCGAAAATCTAAACTAACTCGACGACGAACCAAAACTATCCAAGAAAAAAGAAATCCAAACTCGCGCCCGTCTGCTGTCCGTCCGATGCGCGTACGCATCAGAATCCTTCGCTGGTGCTGTGCATGGTGGATCCTCCAACCTTTCGCGGATCCTTTTCGGACGTTCGTTTTCTCATTATGCTTGTAAGCGTGTGTGTGTGTGTGTGCAAGTTCTTCTAGGTTTTTTTTGTTTCTGGGATTCAAAATTTTTTTTCGCTAAAAAAATTTTGTTCGGTCTTGTCCGACCAAGTTTGTCGGGGGGCAGGGCAGGTTTGGAACTCTTTCCTGTGCCTCCCCCTAACTACACGTTCGGAAACTAGGGACCGTATTTTGGACCTAGTTTATTTGGTTTGTGTTTCAAACAAATCAAGACCAACAAAAAAAAAGTAGAGTAAATATTGCAGAACCAAAACAAAAAAAAATGATGATATACAAACAAACAAGCTTCAGCGTATCCCGTTATTCTGTGTTCGTGTGTGTGTGCGTGTCTCGATGTGTCTATGTGTATTCTTTTACATTCATGTCATCGCATTATTACTTCATCGCAAAATTTTGTTTCAGATATTCTCGAAGCGACAAAAAGCCTTTCACCGACCAACAATGAATCCACAATCCAAGGAAATTTTTATATTCCCGTGGATTCTATGAATAGAATCCTGATCATCATCAGTCATTCTGTTCACATTCTATATCAAACCGGATCTTGAAAGGCGGAGATGACGAGATCGTCACACACACGCACACACACTATAAACGCAATGTAAAACAGCGATCAGCCCTTTAACAGCACAGTACCAGTGTGTCTGTGCCGATGTTTGACGCCTATAACAACCGTTCGCCCCTCTCTGATTGGTTCATTGTGATTGTGTTGACCTGATGACGAGACGCACACTATAAGCAGTAGAAGAAGGTGTATCTCTCTCTCTCTCTCTCTCTCTCTGATTGGTCCACACGAGACGAACACTATAAGCAGGAGAAGAAGGCGGGTGTATTTCTCTCTCTTTGATTGGTTCAATGTTATGATTTGACCTGATGACGATACACATTCACCCTTTCAAAGCCCCACCTTCCAACGAAAAAGCGAGAGCGAAGATTTAAAATCGGGCGTGGAATTCAAATTGAACCGCAACGCCAACGCCATCTAGTTCTTGACAAAGGTACTATTTTCAATGTATGAACTTGGTGTTTCCTTCATGTGTGCAATGTGTAAACTAAAATCATGTGTCAACCTTGTGGGTTTGTGGAATGTGGAATTTTGCAAGGTAAGTTCAAATTCCAGATTCCTGTTTGGACCCAAGAATTTTAAATTGAATATTCTTTCTGGATCCCTAGATGCCCACCGCATTTTCCTTTAGAAGTATACTCCGTACACTATCATTATCGGTGCCATTGACTTTGATATTCTGTGACAATGTTGCCTACATTGCTCGAGTGGATGGTGTATCAATGCAGCCCACATTGAATCCTGAAGATAAGCAATCGGAGCCATCTGACGATCGAAAAGATCGTAAAAGTTCGAGAAAAAAATATTTCAATAAATTCAATTCATCCGATTTGATTCTGTTATCACATTGGGCAACCAGAAATTATCAAATCCAACGTGGTTATGTTGTTAGTTTGATATCGCCGAAAAATCCTAGCCAAATAATCATCAAACGTGTCATCGGTTTGGAAGGTAAGTTTTTCCCGCGAATCCAAGGTGTGTCGGTGTATTCTATTCTAATCCGGATTGTTCTAAGGTGATATTGTGATTAGTAGACGTGATTTCAAATTCGAAAGCATCAAAATACCGAAAGGACATTGTTGGGTTGAAGGCGATAACCATTGTAAATCGATGGATAGCAATATGTTCGGCCCGGTTGCTGTCGGATTGATAACCGCTCAAGCAAAATATGTGATATGGCCACCTAAACAGTGGAGAACATTACCGAATGAATTTCCATCGGATCGTACCATGAAGAAATTGTCATTGTTCAAAAATCGGAAATTCGATGCATCCTATCATTTCGGGGAATCATTTTTGATCGATTTGAAAGATGGTCCACCTTCATCCTCCAACACCAACACCAACAACTCTCTGACAACATTGGATTTGATTTCGATGTTTGATGATTCATTTTAGAATTTTTTTTCTGCGTCGGTTGAATCGAATCGAGTTTGAAAAATTTTAGGCAACCTCTTTTTCGAAGAATTTTTTTTCGTCTGTGGTTCAAATTTTGGCCAACAGATGGCAATAAAATTTATTTTTTTCAAATTTCAAAAATTCAGGCGCGAAATCGCGTTCTCGATTTCGTCGCTTTTTCGATTTCTCCTTTTCCAAAAAAAACCCTTTTTTAGAGAAGATCTATTGGTTTATTGAACCATGTAAACCTACGTTCAAATGCGCTTTAATGAAATGATTAATCTAATTTTCTTGGTGAATGATGGAATTTTTTCGCTTTTCGCGCTGTTATCATCCAGAATCAGAGTTCTTTGAGAGCCATTTATCTAACTTAAAAAAAGCGAAAAAGTAAGAAAAATTGAAACATCTTCCCAGCAAATGTCCCACACCTTTGCTGAGTGAGGACGACAAACACTCGATTCTCAGGCTAACTTGAAAAAAGATGTGAAGATTTATGTACTTCTCTCTCTCTCTCTCTCCAAATCAAATCAAAAGGGTTGGAGAGAAAAAGGGCAACGCGCGCGCGAAAAAAAAATTGAAACTTTATCTGGACAACTGAGAAAAAAATGGAAAGTTCAACAACATTTATCGAATTTATTATTGGGAGTACACTTTAGGACTTTTTCTTCTTTTCGCCTTCTGCGGGGATTTGAAATGGATTTTTCGGTTTCATCAGCATCCGTAGAAGGCGAAAATAAAGTCCTGGCCGAAATGAATTTGATTTGAACAAATTGAAAAATATATATCATGCTATCAACAGGTGTCCAGCCATGGATGCTTGTTACCTAATCTAGGCGTTTGGTGTACCTGATGCATTCGACCTTTGCACGCAGGTACAGAACGATAAATAACAAAAATTTTTCAATCAAAAATATATTCTGTTCATTCAAGGTCATTAATCTTTCTCGACCTTTGTTGTTCCAAAAACAGTGAGATCCGGAGAAAGGGCGCTCTCTGGAGAGATCTGGATTGGATGATTGAATTTTGGTCGTAGATTTTACCGTTAACCTTAGGTTTTACTTTACAACTAACCGTGTTGTTGTTGCCTGTTGTTGTCCTGATTTTCATCTTTTTCCGCTGGTCGATCTCCTTTCTCCAGCGAATGTCGTGTTAGTGAATTTGTAGTGCTGGCGCGAACACACCATCAATCATTTCATAATTGAATTGGATGGTTATATTTTTAGCCGGCAACCATCGCGCGGTAAAAATCCAAATTGAAATATTATTTAATATCATCAGTTATGCAAACACTATTTCTTGATGTTTTCTTTTCCATTTGTAGGTCATCAATCTTGTTTCTTCTGGTCTCTCTGTGTATGATTGAAGTTCCGTTAGTTTTTCCTACCTTAGTTTTCCCTTCTTTCCTTTAAAATTCAAATTTCGCGCCAAATTGAATTGAATGGCCACTATGGTTGATTATTATTGTTATGGGTTGTTTTGATCAAATGTCATCAACAACATTATAATCATATAATGATGTTGACATGGTTGAATGGTGCAAATGAGATCCATAAAGTAGCAATATTATTCGCTACTTCCTCATGAATTCTCATCTCATCATCATCATTCATTCATTGGACGATGATGATCATTTACCCTACCACAAAGGCTTCTAAATGATCATGTTTGTTTGAACATTATCATCATTACGCCTAACCGTAGCTATCTCGCCTAATTGAATAATGGTGGTGGCCGGCTCTGGTGGAGTCATCAACAGGTTGCACCGAAGCACAACAACATCAGGAAAGGGTTGAAGGAGAGGCGAATAAGAAGCAGAAGAAGAAGAAAATCCCTGGTGAATAGAAGATAGTCGTCGTCGTCGACCGATCCGGGATCATGGTCGACGATAATGTTAATGATAATAATGTTGGACAACCCCTTCAACTTTAACTGTGGTTATGGTTGTGGTGGTGGTGGTGGTCACAACTTCCTGAATTACAGCAATTATCATCAGAAGCCATAAAATTATGATGAACCAGTTATGATTCGAACTGGATTCCATTAAATTTCATTGAATTGCATTCTGCTTCTGCTGCTGCTTCTGGTTTCAAGACAACAAAAAGTCTTGATTTTCGCTTATTCTTAGTTTTCTCAAATTAGCCCAAAAGCCTATGGTCAATTGCTTGCTTGCTTGCTTGTTCGCTAAACGCACCCACACGCCTTGATGCCAAGCCGCCAAGCGTTTGGATGCCGCGCGAGAATACCTGGCTGTACCTGACTGACTTTTCGTGTGTGTGTCGGTTTCTAATTAGGGTTTATGATATTCCCAACACAAAAAAACGACGACGACGATTTCTTATCTTCCTTTTTGAATGATGCGTACTATCAATCGACCATCAAAAAAAAAAAGAAGAAGAGAAGAAGGAGGTTATTTTTTCTGAATCGAAATTCAATTTAAGCCGATGCTGGCGAGAACATGCAACAGGCAGGTGAACACCTGAGCGAGAGAGGCTGAAACTTGAAATCAAATTAAACCTAAAACTAATGCTGTAACCCCGTGAATTTGTGTGCGTGAGATTAAGGATTCGATCAAGATTCTTGATGTTGATGATGGCAACTATCATCATCATCAATGGCGACATTCTTTGATTGTTGTCTTGTAGTGGTGGTTTAGTGGTAACAAATTGTGTCAATTTATGCAAATTCTGTACAATGGAAATCATCTTGATTTTATGTTTTCGATTCCAAGAATCGACCGACCGATCCCACTCTCTCGATGTCAGTGTTGATGGTGATGATCCGCGATCAGGTATCCCCAAATCAAATGAATGGCTTGCAAGGCTTGTTGGAAAGAAAAGTATCTTTACGAGACGGAGCTTTCGGAGAAGCTTTTCGGCTCGTTAAAATCTTTCGCGTTTTTTTTCGGATTCTGGTTTTGAAGGTAGAACATTATTCAAATTCTAGAGATCACAAGATCGTTCTCCGTCTCTCTCTAATTTGTCATTATCCTTGAAAAAGGTTGACATGTCCATCTTGTTCTTGTTCTTGTTGAGCTATCGCTCTCTTCGGCCACATAATGCTGATGATGATGGACATTAAAATTGTGTCTCTAAACTAGTGTAACAAAAGTACCTTGGACTTGGTGTTGCTCTCTCTCACTTGTTCTCCACTTTGGACAACTTATCTCCGCGCTCGGTCTCTGTTTCGTCGTCGTCGGCGGGGTTTAGTAAATGGAATTCTGAAGAAAACACATTATCGTATAGAATTCAAGTGTAATCCAGATTTATGGCGTCAAAAATATATTTCCCTTGAAATAATTCAAATTCGAGCCTCTTCATGTCATCATCGGTTTTCAAGCATCGCACCACCAAGAGGACATGATCGTGTGTGTGTGAGTTGCCTGGCCAAGATTATTCCCAAACCGCTTGATTGTTGTGTTCCACTTTCACTGGGCGAAAACCCCTCTGGGTTTGGTCTCGTATCCAGAGTTCTTGTGAAGAAAAACGAGAGTGCAACCTGTTGCAAATTGTTGCTCGATGTTCGCGCTTGCTTTCGGTGGTGCTCGATGTTTACCACCCCACTCTCCAAAGACAAATTATGTTGCAATTAAACAAATCATAATGGAATCAGAATTGATCTTGTATAGCTGGTGGCACGACACCACCACCGTCGCCGAACAACCAATAGCTTAAAGCCATTTTAAAATGGTGCGGTGAATTTACCAAGCCACTTTCTCCCTTGTGTGTCCCTTGAAGCATTATTTTACCATAATTGTTGAACGACAACAATGATGATGATGATCATCATGTTTGGTCGAGGATCGATGTTTGAATGGTGTGTGTGTATGATCACCATTATCGTTTTCATTTTCGAAATTGAATTGAATTCTTCTTCTTCTTCGTATTCTTCTTCAGCTTTTCCCACCAAGACAACCGGCACGCATACAAATAAATCAAGTTTTTGGTCAAGGTGTTGGACACAACCATCGACATGGACATCGTTCGTTATCTTCGAACCATCTCTTAACGAGACGCGACCCTTCCAAACAACCAAACTGTTGTCGTTGTTGTTAGCATGTCCAGAATCCTCAACCAATCAATTTATTGTGTGTGGCCATAATATATATTGATCATTTTCATCATGCCAAAATAGAAAGAGAAAGAGAGAGAGAGAGAGAGAAGAAGAGAAGATATTCAAAGATTTTTTCTTTCCTCTTTTTCTTGTTTCTCCAAAAAAACGCGACAAACTGGCCACCAAAATTGGCATCGCATACACCGCGATTGGATTGGATTGAATTGGATAGAAAAGAGAAGCAAGCAAGCAAGCAAGCAAAGAAGCTCTATAGTTCAGGTGTATCTAAGTTGTTGCTGTGTGGTTACCTGCTTATCGCTTCTTGAATCCGAATCTGGCGATCATCTTCATAGCCGCGGAGACTATTGCAAAAGATGGCTAGATGGTAACCAGTAAGCAGCTTGAAGCAAGCAAGCCAGCCAGCCAGCTAGCTAGCCACCATCATCGTCGTCGCAACTGGCGACCAACTCGCAAACACCAATCGTCGTCGTCGTCGTCGAATCAACACCGCGCCGCCCCATTCTTATTACATTGGAGATGTTGTTTTTTTTTGTATTTCAATAATCACCGAAAACCACCACCATCACCATAGACCCACCATCAACATGAACATTTGATTCAAGAAGCGCGTACCAACAACAACAGAAGCAGCATCGAAATTCGTTTTGGTAAAAGATGCAACACAAAATTTTTTAAAAAAATTTCATTCTTCAAGTAATTGAATTTTTTTTTCATCCTTCCGTCGGTCGATACGGCCAGTCCATCAATTCTACAAATAAATCAAATTCAATAGAAGAGAACAATCGTGCCAACATCACGCCAATCAGGCTGTATTTTGTAATGTGACGACCACGAGATCTATGCGGCAATCCACACACACAAACAATAATCCAAGTTCATGGATTCATCGAGAACAATAAATCGACGACGACAATTATCTTCTTCGTCGCCTTGAAATGCGTGGAGAATTAAAAGAATAACAACAACAACAAAAAAAGACTTATATCATCCATTCTTTTCTTTTCTTCATTCGAATTCCTCGAATCATTTTCAAATTTTTTTTTGATTGATTTTCCTCTGGTTGTGTTCGTGTGTGCGCGTGTGTGTGATTATCCTCGCGACAAACAAAGCTACTGCTGCTGCTGCTACGGCTATTTTGAAACATCAATCCCGCCATACCACGAGCCGCACCAATCCCCGCACTTTATTATAATGGTGATGATGATCGAACCAACCATGAAGATAATCACGAGGCTAAGACATTTAATAATGTCCACTATTACATCATTAACGATTTTAATATTAATGAGTACAATGTTTAACAATAATATTAATTATTTAAAAAATAATTATTCTGGCCAATATCGTGGTCTAATATCATTGGTCAACTGTGATCATCGTTTAAATGAATCATTTTTAGCATCACAACATTTGAATCGTATACTAAAATATGCTAAATGTCAACATCCATACGCCAGAGTGGTGAACATCCAGAATGAGCTACATCCGAATGCCATCAAAAAATATATTCCACATTGTACCATATTGCATTATTGTGGCCAATCCACCGGTTGCTGTAGGCTGGAGAATGAACATTGTGTGGCGAAAAAGATCGAAGATGTTAAACTATATTTTTGGACCATTGAATTAACATCCAAAGGACATAAGAAAGGTATCGAAATGATCACCATGCAGAATCATACTGAATGTATGTGTGCGCCAATCAATCATCATCATCATCATGATCGTTCATCGTCGATGATCAATTCCAAGCTACCGCAACATCCAAAAGATATTTCAACATTACGTTTCGATCCAATTTCGACCACCACAACCACGACCACAACAGAATCATCATCCACCAATCACTCGGGCTTATCATCCAGATTATTTCATTCATCATCTTCATCCGACAGTCTCACCTGAAGCTTGGACATTGGTATCTTTCTATCTAGTTGCCTGTATTTGTTTATCATTGCTGCTTATCATGCTTATTATTAATTATTAATTGAATTATGATGATAATTGGATCAATCTCACTTTGATTAATAACTTTCTTCACCTTTTTCTCACTCGCTCACTCACTCACTCGCTCGCTCGTTTCTCTTCTTATTGATCACCAGTATTCCGTAATGTAATTTATTATCACCACAAATGTCTCTCGATCTTCACCAAAGATACCAATGAAAATGACATTCCATTCATCATCATCATCATATCAATCGCCCGACCGACCAGTGTATATTTTATAATCTGTGTTATTAAATTACCCTAAACCCTGAATCCTTTGTTCGGACGACCGCTATACATCCGCACACCCACCCACCCACGCCCATACAGCTACATCCACCCACTTATGCTACAGAATGTTCCAATGTACAATGTTCAGCCTGTTTCTGCCAAATGCCAGATTCTCTTTTCGTTTCGTTCTTTCGTTTTTTTTTTGCTTGCCGAATTCCGATCCTAATGTGATTCTTCTTATTACATAATAATAATAATAATGTTATGTAATATTATTATTATCAATTTTTTTTCGATTGTAAATATCATGATCATCATTACAAGATTCTTATTTTTTTTAAATATTAATAATCATCATCATGATCATCATTATTATCATTAATTTGTCATAAACACAGAAACAATAAGAAATCCAAATGATTGATTGGTGGTGGTCGATCGCGCGCGCTCGCTCGCTCGTTCGCTCTCGGATTGTTCGGATGCCGCGTATATTTTTGGTTGCATGTTCTGGGTATTCCCACAGCCAACCTAATCTGACCATCCTCGTGCGCGTGCTCTCTCTCCACTCAATCTCGTTAAGTTCTCTCGCTACTTTTCAATCCAATCGCCTGCGCTCGCCGCGACTAACTAACTTACTAACTAACTAATCAACAGGCCAATGATGATTTTAATAATCATCGTTGGTGGCTGGCTTGCTTGAATTCAATCAGGTTATTAATCAAAGATAATTATATTGTCGTTGTTACTAAATTAAGAAGAAAAAGATTCCTTCAGCTTCAGCTTCTCCTCCAGCTAGAGCTGTCAACCAGTGTGTATTATATGCATACATGTTATGTTGTGTGTGATACGAATGAAAATTCGATGAAAATTGGAAAAAATGGAAACCAAAAAAAAAATGAAACGAAATGAATTGAAATGAAAAATGAAATTTCTCTTTTTGAAAAACATCTTCGTCTTTCTCTTTCAAGGATTTCATTTTGTTTTCTTCTTCATCTTCATCATTTCTCTTTATGTCAATGATGATGACGACATGGTAAAGCGATTGGATTTCAATCCACCACCACCACCATTGATGATGATGATCAACAACAACAACGACAACAGAACTAATGATCATAATAATTGATAATAATGTTCGCCCAATCCAGGATTGTAATAAGATGATGATATTTTTAGAAATTCGTTTAACTATCAATAAATTTTTGTTATGGTGTGTTCCAGAGACAAAAATTGTGTTTTTCCAAACACGCGTCCGCTGTAAATTTATTCCGCTATTTCAAAACGAGACAATTTCATTCTATTCTTTACGTTGGATGCCGTCAAAGTTGTGAAAAATTCTGGATCAAAAATGTGCCCCTTTTTGTTTTTGTAGCTCGCCACCAGATGGCAGCACATTCGTCTGGTTACATTTTTCACCGTCAGATGGCAGTGTTGCAATTTCCTATGGTTTCTGTTTTCCCCACCAGATGGCATTCATCAAAATTTAATTTGAAAGTAACTAAAAAATCAAGCCCATTTGGTTATCATTGTGATCGTGTTTGACCGATGACAATTCATGTTGATCATCGAATTATTACGAATTACGAACACATCTGTTTCGTTTCATTTGCTCGCTGGCTCTCGTCCTGGATGGTCGTCGTTCTCTCTGGCTCTCGGCCTCTGGTCTGGTCTCGTGGATAGTCGTTCGATCTCGTTCGCTCTGGCTCGTCTTGGATGTCCATGTGTGTGGTAAGTCTTGGATTTTTGTTACCATTCTTCCATTATTCAGGCTAAATTTGCTTGATGATTTATAAATTTAGTTTAGCAATGTTTTTCGCTTTAATTTTTCTTGATTCTTTGATTTGATCGACCTCGAGAAATTCGCATTGCACTACTGGAATTTCTTGTCAATGATCATTGGTCAGGATTTTCCAATCGAATTCCAGGTTCGAGTTTCAGGCTAGATCTCTTCAGAAATATATCATCCTAGATTATCTTGGATTATCCTTTAAAACCAGATCTCACCCCACTAAGTACATCATTATCTCCACTTATCCATTGAATTAGCCACTTTCGCTAACTCTTTTTTCCTACCCCCAACCTGTTGACTAGCCAATTTTGGACCCGATTTTCCCAACCAGAATTATGGACCTAATTTTGTACCATTCCATGATCTATTATTCCTCGTTGGAACATGTCAATAATGACAGCTGATATCAAATCTGATGCAAATCGCCATGGACATCTATCACATTTCTATTGGCCTGATCTGAAACTTTGGAGCCCCCCAATTTGTGCCCATGACCAAACTTTTTCGTAACAAGACTTGGTTTCATCGAAAATCAATTTCGCGCCATTTTAGATAGTCTATAAAATATCAGCTGATCGATTTTCCAGCTGTTTTTTTTCCATAATTCTAACCCATGTTTACTTGGCATACTACTCACAATGGAGTATGCCAAGTAAAACTTGAATAACAAATCAAAACATTTTGTAATTTTGAAAACACTTTTATTTGAATCATTAAAAAATTATAAAAATCAAATATTTAATAGTAATAAAAACAATAAAAATAAACAAATTAAAAAAAACAAATGAAAAAAGAAAGAAAAAGGGAATCAGCTGATATTTTATAGACTATCTAAAATGGCGGGAAAATTTTAAATCGCCAATCAGGTTCTGTTAGCGATGCGCATAAGTGAAACAGACAAAAAGGTCCGTCAGACCTTGACATTTAGAAAAATTTTAGGTAAACAGCTGTGAACGTTACAGGACATAACATAACAAAACAGTATCTGGTAGGTCAGGAATGATGCTCTTTTCTTACAAAGGCATTTGAAAGATATGAAAGACAAAGTTTACGAAAAAAAGACATACCAATATCGATTTTCAGATTCTGTTTGCGGAGCGATCTAATTCGTTCAACTCAGTCGTAAGTTTGTCAAAACAAAAACACGGGAAATAATTGAAGATCGGTCCAATGGTCCAGCGTTCTTCCTCGATATGATGTAGTTCCAGTGGTAAACGATAAAATAATCCATAATTGACGGTGTCGCCTGCGTTCCGCACGCCATTTCAAACCGAGAAACTTCAGGTATTAAAATGGCGATATCTGGGACAATCTGAGAGGACAATTTTGTTTTGATTGTCCCACTTGTAAATTTATAAAAGCCAGGGATGTCAAAGCCAATCTTTGAATATGGAAAGAATATGTAGGGCTTGAAGGGCAACATTTCAAGATATCCTTTGGTGTCGGATCCTCTTTTGAAGCCATCTTTGATGTTACTACTTGAGAACAAATACCATTCCTAGGAACAGTATAATAATAGGAATAGTTTAGTATGATTAGTTTTAGGTGTGTGGGGTGGGTGTGTGTGTGTTGAAAAACAATTACTTACATGCAAATGAATGAAATTCATTGTTCCGATGATTCCTCATTGTCTTCGTTTTCGATCAAAATTTTTGTTCTATTTTCCATCCAAGGTTCGGAATCCGTCTGTCACATTTTTTATCAATCAACATTTGTCCACCACAATAATCGTATAATTATACACGATTCAGAATTCAGAATTCCACATTTCTAAATCACATTTTTTTACAAAAAAAAAAATGCATTCGACTTTCATGCCATACTGAATCGAACGATCCGCACAAATGAAATGTTAAGCAATGAATGAGCTGTGTTTCTGCAGCCATCAAAGCTCAAACATCAAGCTAGTAAAGATAAAACTAAGAGTCATATCATACTCATATTTTTTGTTTCGAAAATGATAAATTTGCGCAATGGAAAGAGTGGAAGAAAATTTAAAAAAAAAAATTCTTCCAGTGCTGCCATCTATCTTTAAAATGTCGATTCACGTTCGAACTTCTAATCTAACCAACAGATGGCTGCACTTTCGCAGCACATATTTTTTTTAAATTTAAATCCAAAAGCCTTCAAAAGATGGCGCTAATTGCTAGCTGCTTCAAGACTGTTTACAGTGCGAATACACACACGTGTTTGTTGTTGTTTTCTGTTTTTCTGTTTAGTGTTTTTTTTAAAAAAGTTTCAAAGTTTTCCACTTATCTGTATGATGGATAAAGTTCCACTTTTTGATGAGGATGATGATGGTCAAATTGGATTTCAAGAAGATGAAGATGACCAAAAAATTTGGACATTGGATGAGAAGGGATGTGAAATGTCCGAGAGAAAAACTGCCAAAATAATCCAATTGAAATCACGTTTGGCTCATGATTCTCGTTTCAAAATTGATGATAGATTTGTGGAAGATGATGAAAGTGAACCAGAAACTGAATCAAAGTCAGAGATTGAAAATGAAAAAGATAAGAATTTTTCCATCCTGGAAAAAGTGATCGGTAAACCAATCAAATCGAAAAATTCCGGATTTTCAACATTGTTCGTTCCACGTTTCGATCCGACAAAAGAAGAATGTAAAAAATTCGAATTGGACACAAATGATACTGGTCGAAAAGAACGTAAACGTAAACTACCATCGTTAAAATCATCGGATGAAATTGATCAAAATATCGGAAAATTGAAGAAGTTACATATGGAAGATCAACAACAACAACAACGAGAAGACAAAGTTGACACTTTCAATAAAGATAATAATCAACATCATCAAGAATGTTATTATGAAGTTGGTCAAAATTTGAAAGAATTGTTCGGTGGTCAAACAGAAGATTTCACTCTTGGACCACTATTAGATGATCAAGAATTCGGCGAGATTGATTTGCATGATCAAAATGAACAGTCAGTTTGCCAGCCTATAGATGATTCACAGCATAGGTTGCTTCCCAAACCAAAACGATTTTTCGAAGAAAATGATGAAGAAAGTAATGCTGATGATGATGATGATGATGACGACAGAGTTCAGATTAAAATACCCCAAAAAATAACAACAACAAACCAAAATGATATTTCCTTTGGTGGATTCTTTTTCGATTCCAACGATGCTCGTCTAGCCAACGATGAAGATCAATTTTATCAGCCAGAATTTGTGCAAAAATTCAAACAACAAGCTCCACAACGACGTGTACATATGATTCGTGCTTTGAGTTTACGGAAAAAATCTTCAGTGAAAAACAAAAAAACCGAAGAAAAATATACGGCCAAACAAAAGCTTAGGAAAAAGTTTATTGTTAAACAAACTCTTCGTCAGAGAAGATTCCGAAGGGATTTCAGAAGAAATAAGCCTAACAAATGATTTCTTTTATCAATATTCAATCTCATTTTCTTATCTTTATCTTCTTCTCTTCTCTCTCTATCTTCTTCTTTATTTTTTTTATATAATAAAAATGTAAATCGTTGTCCACACAATCATAATTCTTGAAACTTTCCACAAACATAAAGTATATATCAGGGAAGGTTCATTGCTATGTTAGATCAAAATCGATAAGATAACCGAATTTTCACAAGCAAAAAACATAAAGTAACGCTCTCTATGAACGGATCACCAGCCACCTGTTGCTGGTCTGTCAACAACAACAAACTGTCAGAATGCGCTTATATAATTCCGAATTTGTGGATGAGGGGGAGGTGTAGCCGTAATCCCTATACTTAACAATATTCGACAGCGCATCACCTTTAGTTTTATGTATAGGTATTTTCGATTATCTTATCGGGTGATCTAGAAGAAATCCTTTTAACCCTTAACTACTGTAATTGCTTGCAAGCCTTTGTTTGTCAATGCGGTCACTTGCTGTTCAGTTTTCGTCAAATAAAGACTTGCTACTATATGGTTGAAATGTTACTATGTTTACCTGTCGCTGTGGCCAATCGCTCAATCTTAAGTATTTGACATTCGGAAACATATTGTCCGATACTTATGAATCGTGTTTTGACGAATTCATAAAACGCTATAGTATGGATAGTCAAAAATATAAAAGAGATAATCCAGGACTATATCATCAAACGAAACGCAATCATTCAGATGAATTTTTAATAAATAAGCAAGGCCACTTATGGCCCGGTGTGTGGCGGGACCACGGGCTGCTCAACAAAGCCCTCCGCTACCATACGGCTGGCAAAAGAAGCAGAGGAAGGCCAAAGGAGAGATGGCTAGCCAGCGTACAAAAGGACCTGGAAAGGATGGGGCGCCCACTGCCAAGCAACAACCCAGAAGACCGGGACCGGTGGAAAGACGCTGTTGTAGAAGCTATGGCTCTCAATGGGCCGCTAAGCTTTATTGATTGATTGACTTATGGCCCGGACGGCAAAACAATCCAATCAGAATTTCTGAAAATTTTCACAAACATAATATAGATATTGGCGGAGGTTAGATCAAAATCGATAAGATAATAAAACTTATTTGTGAAATTTTTCCTTCTTGATTTACACAATTTGATTTTAACCGTTTTAGCGCCAAGAATCAGTTTGGCGATTCTCGAGGGGAGCACGCCAATTGAGCGCACGCACTAGCGCGTTCCCTTTAGCACGCGTGCGATAGGATTCTGCGCGCTATCGCGAAAGGAGACGAGCGCGCGAGCAATAG
>JAOZJS010000514.1:6581-29589 GCA_025882695.1 Amerodectes protonotaria | reverse complement strand
GAAACAGAAAGAATTAAGGATTCACGAAAATCAAGGATTAATTCTTCATTTGAATTTTATTTTTCAAGCAGAAAAATGGGTTAAATCCATCATTCAAGTGTTCATTGGTGGAGGTTGTTGGCCCGTAATTTATGTTCATGTTTGCGCGCTTACTATACGTCAGCGGTGAGCAACCCTGGGCCCGCCCATCCTACATTTTTTGGAGGCGGTCCACCAAACGCATTTCTAAGCTTAACAGAAGACGAACCTATATTCCTAGTCTCCTCTCTCTCTCTCTCGCTGATTGGTCCAGCGATGATGATTTGACCTGATGACGAGACACACGCACACTATAAGCAGCGATGTAAAGCGATGAGCAGCTTTAACCAGTAGCAGTGTGTCTGTGCATGTTCGACGCCTATAACAACCGTTCTTCTCTCTGATTGGTCCAATGGTGATGATTTGACCTGATGACGAGACACACTATCGCTTCAGCTTCGCTTTATCAGCTACGACCAGTACAGTACCAGTGTCTGTGCTTGTTTGAGGCCTATAACAACCGTTCTCCTCTCTGATTGGTCCACGATGGTGATAATTTGCCTTGATGACGAGGAGCACTATAAACAGTAGAAGAGGAGGAGTGTATTTCTGTTCTGTGCTGTTCAGAGATGTCGTGTCGTAGGTCTACATCCTACAACACTACTTTTTCTATATGAATTTAAATATTAGCCCGCCAAAAAATTAAAAATTAAAAATTAAAAATTTGAATTGGCCCATTTTATTCCAAAAGGTTGCACACCTCTGATTTGCGTAATAATAGTAACAACAACAACAATGATAATAATAATAATAATAATAAACATAATCATAAATCTTGAAAATAAAACACATTTCGGTCTGGTCTAGTTTGGTTCTCGTTCGAAATAATAATAATTGCTGCACCAACCAGAAGGAACCAGACAAAAATAGAGCAAACTAAACTACTTTTTACTGTAACTAGGTTGTTGGCAAAATTGTATCCATTTAAAATCTTCTTCTCCGTCTCCGTCATCTTCTTCTTCGTTTTCCAAGGATTTTGATGGGGCCCGGCATTCTTCTTCTTCTTCTTCTTCCGTCTTCCGGCATGAGCCTACCGGACCATAAGCGCCCTGAACAGCCCTGCAACAGCCCTGAACAACATTTGGGTGCAATATAAATTATATAAATTGTCCTCGTTTTCTCTCGGCGTTGTTGCGGGACTCGTCTAATCTTTGTGGACCATTTCGTGTTGGGCCACGATTATTGTTATTGTTGTTGTTGTTCAAGATGATTCCGTTAAATGTGTTCCATTTTCAGGAATCTTTCATCAACACAACAACAACAGCTTTTGATGACCGAAGGCCATGTTTTTCTTTGTTCCCAACAACAACAATAATATTCCCTGGTTCCCCGTTCTCGGTCCCCAAAACGGAAGAATGGTGCCATCCTTAAATGTCGTTTTTGTCATCAGCATCCGCATCCGTATCGGCAGCAGCATTGGCATTGGCAGCAGCCACATCTGAAAATGATAAACACTAACCTTAATTCATTTTTTTTTGTTCGGAGACTTTTAGGAAAGTTTCCGGGAAATGGCTGCTGGCTCAATGGCTCAACTTCCTTTTGATATATTTGTCTATTTTTCACTGAATTTTGCTCCATTTTCGAGAGCGCGCCAGCCTCAATCGTTTCTTTCCGGAAACTTTTTTCCCCTTCCTTTAGCAAATTTCCTGCTCTGAGAGAAGGGCATAAGGCACGAAGAAAAAAACCCGCCCCTCCCTATTGGCCCCGCCCTATCGTATTTTTTTCAGAACTTGCTTTTTAGTTTTATAATGGAACTTTCGAAACCACGCCCACAGCGAAATATGATCTTTTCGGGTGTGTCTCTCTCTCTCCATCTCTCTCTCTGTGTGCGTTTGGGGGAACCTTTTTCTCCTGTGTGTGTTTGTTTCATGCTTGACTGACACAACTGATACGACCGGCAACCGACCAAGTAGATGAAATCGAATAAGACTAATATTAATAAATGAAATGAAAATGAAAATGAAAATAGAAATAGAAATAGAAGTCGAACGATTCATTTTTTGTCCCGTTATTATTATTCCCGTTCCCGTTATTCCCGTTCCTGTTCCCGTTATTCCCGTTCCCGTTATTCCCGTCATATGTGTGTGTTTATGTGTGAATGGTGGTGTTTTCGTTCCATTTGGATCATTCATAGAAACACACACACAAACACCCGTACAAATGGCGGATATAGACAAGGGAAAAGGAAGCTTTAGTAAAGTGCCACTACTTTTTACTTTTCATTTACACACACCAAGTACGTACACACGTACAATACTATCAACTTTTTTTTTGTTTGTGGGTTAAATTGGCGCCACAGCGGTTTTTCTACTCTCTCTCGCTCTCTCTCTCTATCTCTCGCTCTGCTGGCTGGCTTGCTTGCTTGCTTTCGCAATGGTTGGCTCCCAATATCCCAAGTATCCGAAACAAAATAGCGAGAAACATAGTTAGAAGATAGATAGATAGTAACCTTAAACTGAACACTGAACAATGTAGTTTTTCTGTTGTAGTGTTTGTGTGTGTGTTTGGATCCGACCGACCGACGATTCTCTGCAGCCAAAGTTAGACGCCAGAATACAGGAAGAGAGAGATAGAGAGAAAGTGTGTGTGTGTGCGCGCGTGGTACCGTTAGCGGTAACGGGAATTTCGTTCCCAGTATATAAACACATGACTAAAATGGACCAAGATCGCAAAACCAAACCGAAAGATCCGAAAAATGTATGAATCGAGTTTTTTGGCGCCATAACCAACCAACAACAACTGACACACATACACACATACATACTATTGTTTCATGGCGCCAGGATTTTCTTGATGGTGGTGATGACAATGATCAAACTGGACATACATAACTTGATTATAACAAAGTGATTGTGGAGAAGTTGTGGATTCATTGTGGATATTAAATCATAAACGGGTGGTGAACGAAACTTAAATCATGTTACCAACACACTGTTTTTGTTTTGGGACAAGTGTTAATTTTTACTAGTTGTCGACGGGCGCCCGGTTTAATTATATCACATCACACCAACCAGGCTGTTTCGTCATTCGTGTGTACAAACGGTTAACTCTTAATCCAATTTTGGTTTTTCTCGGGAATACGGGAATCTAATCTAACACGAGAAGTGTTGTTCCAGGTAAGTGAAGCCCAAGTTTTTCTCTTTGCAATTTTTGCCATGAAATTTTTGGCGGAATGAACGAAAAAGAATGATATTAACCTACGTATACGTGTGTGTGGGCGTGGATGTGCGAAAGTGGGAGTGGCAGTGGGCGGTGAGGGTGTGGCGGTAGTGTGTTTGTATCGATTGTGTCCACATGCACACATGGTGCTAGTTGATGCTAGTTATGGAACCAATTTTTACAATTGGCCCCATTAGTATCCCGGTGTGTGTGTGTGTGTGTGTGGGAAAACGCCGCATCTCGTGAGAGTTGCAGCAAATGGAAACTGGGAAAAATTTTTCTGAATGAATTTGAATTAGTACAGTGACATCATTTGCGCAGCAGCAGCAACAACACCAGCAGCGGCCACACAGAGAGAGAGAGAGAGAGAGCGAGCCAGAGCAAGCGTGTGAAAGGGTTAAAATGAACTTTTTGAACAATGAACACCGGCAAGTTGACGCCATTTTTCGTTCCATTTTCATTGTTGTTTTTGTTTTAAATTAACCCTTTCGCACCCTCTCTCTCGCTCTTGCTCGCTCTTTACTCTTTAAATCGATCGTGCACCATTTGGATCGATCCACATTTTTCCTTTTTCCCCTAGAAAGCACATTTCACCTGCCCCTCCCACCGGATAAAATGTACAGCATAGATTAACTCATCAATCGGGCTCGAAAGGCTTGTGTGGGTGTGGGTGTCATGTGTGATTGTGTGTGTTTGCGTGTATGTGGGCGTTTAGGGCGCGAGATAAACATTTCAAACATTTGATGTTTGTTGATGGATCAGTGTACACACACACTGTACATTATATGTACTGTAACAGCAGCATCAGCAGCAGCGGCAATCATATACCGGGAAATCCACACACTCACACACACAGTATGTCAGTGGAGCAATTTGGTTGTTGTCTACGTGTGTGGCGCCCAATCTCTCCTGGGGAAGAGCGGGCGCCGACAAAAAAAAAGCTGCTAAGCTTCATCTCTGTGTGTGTCTTATTATTATTGCTGTTTCTGTTTGAAATTCTTTGAAAAAGAATTTAAAGCTTTAGTTTCCGTTTCTTTCATTTTGGCGACGAGTTCTTGGGGACTTCTTTTTCAGCTTCTTCCAAGCATTCTCATCGCTCCTCGCTATCTGGGGGTTTTCGGGCGCGATGTGTTATATTTTTTTTTCTTTCGTTCTTTCTTCTTGCTTCTCGCATCTCGCTTCTCGTTTCTCGTTTCTCGATTATTATTATCATCATTTTAAATTATTCATATGGGGTATACCCGGATGGTATTATTATTATTATTATTACTATTATTGCTCCCGATGAAGAAGAAAAAAATAGGGAGCCATTTATGCTCCCACCGAGAGAAAAAAAAATATGTACTCTTGGCACATGGCGCCCAATGTGAATATTTTTGCATTGGGTTTTTTTTTATTTTTTTCGCATTTATTTATTTGATGATGACTGTTGGTTCGGTGCAGTGAAACCAGCACGTTTCTCATACACACACACCCATATACACGCCCCTGGAAGCTGTGGGCGTCACCCTCAAGTGCGAATGGTACCTTGAGTCCCTCCCTGCCCCGCCCAAAAAAATATGCTCTCAAACCATCGCCCGTTGAAACACACCATACCAGTAAGATGGCAACCTAGCTAGCTGGATAGATAGAATATGCACAATAAACAAAAATAATATACAGGACACACACCCGCCCAGACACACGCCCACAAACAGTAAGGCGTCTTTTTTTTTTGTTTTGGTTCTGCAACACATATTTCCAACACGTCAAATGGAACATGTTTGAAGAATAATGGAACGTGGAACGTGATTAGAATATACGATATCGATTTTCTCGGGTTTCTCTAGCGAATGCTTTTTGCTGTTGTTATTCAACGAAAAACCAAAATAAAATAAAAATAACACAAAGAAAAGTGTTTGCATGTAGATATGTGGGTGTGTATATGGGTGTGTGGGTGTGCGCGCATAGATTTATGCAAGATACGCCCATTTTTGTGTTTCAATTTTGTTGACTTGATATAGAGACCGAAAAAGGGCTTCAAAGGGTTAATTACTGAATATCCGGATGAACAGCGCTTTCCGATGATTCGTGCTGTTAACATAATGAGGGCACTTGTTTCGGTGGTGGTGGTGAGTTGGTGGTGGTGCCCTTATTCACGCCAAAGTCACGAATCGTGAATCGTGAATCGTGAAAGTGAGAATCCTGTCGAAACTAATCAAGAGAATGGTGGTGGTGGTGTTTCCAAGAGGGGAAAACAATACATATTTTCAATTGGCTTGATGAAGGCAATCAGGCACACATACTCACATACTCACATACTCGCACACACTTGGAACGCGCCTATTTTTTTTTTGCTTTCTGGGCGTCATTAATCGCCCTCATTTGGATTGGGCGCTTTGCTTTGCTGTTCGCTTGCCGTTCGGTGTTTGATCCAAATGAAACTCTAAAAGCAATCATAATGGTTGGACAACAACGACAACAACAACAATAAACAAACTAAACTAAACTAAACGGGCCATTTCTCGGTAATTGTCGCCCCAACAACAATTGATAAGGGCCCGATGAGATTCTGTTGGCTGTCCAGGCGTCGGGAGTCGGGCGTCAGGAGTTTTCCGTCTCTCTGGCTGACTGGCTATATTTTTTTGGCTAAAGTTTTTTTTTTTTGCTATTCCTATTCCTATTCCTCTCTCCTCACTAATATTGATTGTTGCTGGCAATTTTCTCGTTGGTTTTATGGTACGCTTGGACCCTTCATAGGATGGTGGTCATCAACATCATCATCATCGTCATTATTATTATTGCGTTCGGGCGTACTGGGCGTACGGAGCGTACTGGGCGTTAGGCGTACTCTCTCTCTCACTCTCTCTCGCTATTTAGCATCACGCCCGATGACACACACACACACTGAAAAAAAAGTATGTCCCGTCTACACAAATTGTTATTAGCTTTCCCATCTACTTTTCATTCGTTTTTTATTGGATATTGCTTTCATTTTCATCATCATCCGCATCATCATCTTGGCGCTAATAATAATAATGATGATGATGGTCTGTGTTGTTTGGAGGTAGTGAATGGCTCTCATCTTCAAGATCGTTATTGGAACAAGTGTGGGTGTGTGGGTGTGTGCATTTGTTTCTAGGTCGACAACCGAAGACAATCGAGAATCGAGACGGCAAGCACACAAAAAGATAAGAAAAGCGAGAGACGGCAGAGAATAAGTAAGAATCCAAACAAGGAGCCAAACAGGGCGCCAAGAGAACGAGAGAGCGAGAGCGAGAGAGAGAGCGAGGGAAAGAGCAAAAACATAAAGCAAACAAACACACACTATAAAATTAAGAAGAAAAACGAAACGAACGAATTCATCCAGAATCCAGAATCCATCACCCTGAATGTGCTATGAACCTTTTAGCTGCTTTTGTTGCTGTTAGTTTGTATTTCTTTTTTGTTCGGTTCGGTTGTTTGCTTAGGCCAGTTGATTGGTTGGTTACACAAACACACCCACATCCACCCACCTACACACACACACATACACACATCCAACCATCGTTGGTCGTTTGCCTGTTAACTTGTATGCATATGTGTGTGTATGTGTGTGTTTGTATTTATCGGATTATTTTATTGTTGGCGCGCCGGAAATCCATCTTATTTAGTGTTGTTGTTGTTGGTTGGCGAGAAACGTTTTGGAACGTTTTTTTTAGGTAGGGCGCGAGACGAAAACCAGACGAAACAAAAAAAATAGCGAGAAAATTATAATGATCGATCTACGATGGATCTATCGGGATCCTTGGATCTATCAGGATCCTCGGGATTTTCTCTTCCTTGCTTGCATTTCCGTTTGGGTGATCGCCCTAAAATGTCGAGTTCAGAGCGCCCAGCTAAAAGGCCAACCAACCAACCATCCATCCAATGTTTTATTCAGTAGAATCTGGTGATTCCAAAGCTTCCAACGCAAGCCTTATATGTGCATGATGTTGATAATATGCATGGCGCCCACGCGTCCACACACCGGCCGATAATCCTGCTGGGCTCATATACTAATGATTGTAGCAATATTCTAATCTGGCGCCCGAAAGATTTAAGGCCGCCGACGCCGAAAAAAAGAAAAAAAAATGTAGCAAAAAGCAGCAGCCTCGATTTGGGAAAGCTCCCAAGTTGATAAATGATGATGATGAGGAGGCGGAGGATGGAAATCTCTAATGATAATCCGCGATTGAGCGGGCACAACAAAAAAAAATAACCAACCTGACAGAAAGACCTGACATCCGTCTGTATCCGGACACATGCGGCAGCCAGCAATGGCTTATGGCTTATGGATATAGTGGCACTTGGATCCTTTCTTAGTACTCTGGATCTACAAGCCTTGGTATCGCTTGGATACTTTATCCTTTTTTCCAAGCAAAGTGGGTGTGTGTGGGCGTGGTGTGGGCGTGTGTGTGTGTCCACTATATTTTATCATCATTATTATTAATATCATTCTACTATACTATTCTACTATTGTTAATGACCGCGATTGGCATCGGGGAGCCGAAACCCGAAACCAACACACTGGGCCAATGGTGGCACCCGATGGATGGATGGTTTTTGGTTGGCTGGCTAGCTATCTGGCTAGCTGGTTGGTTGGTTGAAAGTTGCTGAACGGGGCAGCCGACCAAGAAGACAAATTATAGTGGATGAATAGGCAAGAAGACACACACGCACACAAGCATACCAAGCAGCAAGCAAGCAAGCAGTGTACACTACTACTAACCTAGATGGGGAACGAGAGCGAGAGAGCGAGAGCGAGGAGAAAAAGTCAGCCCACTAGCCACTCCCACTGGAATGCTTTAGTCAATAGCTAATAGCTGAAAAATCTCTCAATGAAGCGAGAGAGAGCGAGAGCGAAATAGGAAGCAAGAAAATAGATATTTCAATGTCAATGACAATGACATTGAACTAGATAATAGTGGTAGTAATAATAATAATGCTGATGATAATAATAGCGAATATCCTATTTCCTATTGAAAAATTTCCATTATCCCGAAAAAACCAGAAACCACGCCCATACGCCCATACGCACACATCGTATGCTATTATTATTATCGAACAACACAACACAACAACAAAAATCGAATGAATCCACTGAATGAACACCAACAACAACAGCAACGACAACTCTAAGCAGGGAGCAACCGGCATCCACATCCACATGCATCCGTTGGTCCGGATACATTGATGGATTGTGTAGCATGAATAGTGTGGTTTGCCGTAGTGCGGTTCGATATATATCGAATAAAAAAAAACACAAGATAAATCGAGAAAAAAGAGAGCGAGAGAGCGAGAGAGAGAGAATCCTGGAGCCAGGATTCTGGGGCCACAACCAGAACACAACCAACATTCTACTAATCAATCTAAATGATCGTGATTGTAAATGGTAACAACATTATTATTATTATTATTATTATTATACAAGATGAACATTTGGAATGTTTTTGGTGGGCTTGTCGTTTTCGGTGGAACATCATATTTTCGTGGTCATGTCATACACAGCAGCTTCGGATCGAATCCGGGCGCGACCCTGCGTGTGTATATGCGAGTGTGTGTGGGTGGGAGTACGATTCAAAGGAAATCCACGCCAAAACTCAATTCAAGGGCGGCCGGACATTTCCATTACCCGGTTGATTCGGTGGTTTCGGTGGAAAGCAAGCAAGCAAAAATAAAAAACTCAGTCCCACTAGATACTAGATCCCGTGATCATCATCATTTTTCATTAACAAAAATACAACCAAAATGATAACAACTTTCTCAATGAAGTGGGCGGTAGTGGGCGGGGCGGAATGTATGTGGTTGTGATCATGCGGTCAGAATATGAAAGCCATTGGGCGCCATTGTCCAACCATGTTTACGGGAGTGTGTGTGTGTGTATTTGTTCTAATTTATATTCCCGAAAAGATCAAGCATCCAAAAGCCATACAGCCAAGACTAGGGTACGAGAATAATAATAATAAGAATAATAAAAGTTTGATTTGGGCGTGTCTGGGACGTATCCGAGGGGCGTGTATCTGGGCGCTAATGGAAGATAAACGTAAAAAGATAGCAGATAAATAGATGGGAGAGAGGAAATAGCAACACCAGCAACGACAATGGTATGGAATCATCAAGCATCTTAAATGAATGCGCTTGTGTGTGCGGAAGCGAAAAACTTTTGGACGAAAAAAAAAACAGTGATCTAGATGCATATAATTAAATTAAATGCACACCCACCACCATCCACCACCATCAACCATCAATGTCTGAAATGAATTCTGGTAGTCGTCCCGCCACGCCCCCACCCCGCCCATTCGTCAGAACACAATAGGACCACAGTAATAATAATAATAATAATAATTTTGTTGTTGTTTCGCTTTCGCTTTCGTGGTGATCAAGTTTCATGATGATCATCGGCATCACCACATAGAGCGGAACGTAACGGAACCTAACGGAACGGAACAGAACGTAACGGAATAGGATAGAGAGTAAAGCGAATCCAATCAACATATAATAATAATGATGATGATGATGGTGGTGGCGCCTTGAATTCATCAGCACGTTTGGCTCCCAATATATCCCCAGACGCCACCACCACCACCACCACCACCACCATCGGAAAATTCATTAAAGATTCGGCGACGACAGGGGTGTTAGTGGTGGTGGTGGTGGTGGCGGAGGAGAAAACTTTTCTCATTCATTTCCCCCCAAAGTATATTAATAGAAAATTAGACCCAATTTTCACCCAAACATCATGGATTCTGGATCTTTTGGATTCTTCGATCCTATGTCATTTGGAAATCTATTCACATCCAAATGCCAATCATTTTATCGTTTATCGTTTTCACAATAAGATTCTGATTGGGATCCAACCTAGCCTGACCCGCTCGAACAAAAAGAGCAAAAAGCAAAAAGCAAAACATCAGTTCAACCAAGATCAGGCCAGGACAACCAAGAACGCACCACAAGAACGAGCAGAAAAAAACAGGCATTCATTTTGGTTGAATTGTGTTTTGAGAGGGAGAAAGAAAATCAAAAGGAAAGCCTTTAATTTCCGTTCAATTGTTGTTGTTTTTTGTTCTTTTTTTGTTTGAAAGCAACGGGGCGTGGGCGTGAGCGTGTGTTCTTCTTGCTTTATTGACTGACTGACTGGCTGATTGACTGACAGACTGCTGTTGTGTGTTGTTTGTTGTTTTAAGTTTCCCAAAAGAATATTCTTTTCTCTCTAGCCTACCCGGCCCCGCCCCTCCACTCCTACTTCTCCTGCCAATACGTCAAACAAACATTAAAAAGAATAAAAAAGAAAGTAAGAAAGAAAGAAAGAAAGAACGCTTTCCCCTAAACGACCGGAAGAACGAACAAACGAACGAACTATTTGAATGCCCCACGCCATGGGAAACGGAAACTAGGGAAATTAAAACAAAAATTGTAACGACCTTTACGAATGGTACCCGATTTGGGACTACCCGATCGAGCAGGATCCATCCGATAGGCAGGCGGGCAGCAAGTTCCCCTGTTCATAATGGCTATAAGCCCGAATAATAATCATAAAAATAATAATAATGATGATGATGATGATGATGATGAAAAGTAATAAAGATAATAAAGATGATAACAATGATGGTTATAAAAAATAATAATAATAATAACAATAATAATAATAACCATCATCATCATCATCATCATCATTAGGCGAATCGGGCGCCAAACATGGAAAGTCGGCGCTGGACGCTGGTGGGAGCCGGATGTGAAACGGATATATCCTACCCAATATAATATATAAATCCCAATAATAATAATCATCATCATTGGGATCGGGATCGGGATCCTGGATCGTGATCAGGATCATTAACAAAGAATCAAAGAATCTCATTAAGCCCCTGGTGTACCCTAGTGCGCGCGGGCGCCCACTTCTATCCGGGTACAACTGTACCGATTTTCGGATTCTTCGATTCTTTGATTCCTTGGATTCTTCGACTCCAGAATCCCATAAGGAGATCTTCTCCTCCTCCTGGAAAAGGAAAAGATTTCTTGAGAATAAAATATTTAAAGTATCCTGCAAAAGGTATCCGAAACCGCAGCTGAAATCTCCCTCGTCTCCGTTTTTTCCGGTTGATTTCTCTACCTACTACCAGCCAGCTCCTGAAAAGAGGAACCCAAGTGGGCCAAATCCAATCAGATCCAATCTTGGGCGTCACCGCCTTTGGAGCCTTGGCGCCATTCCCGGCAAATCCGTTTGTTGTTGTTGTTGTTTGTTTGTTTGTTTGTTTGTATTTTCAGTGCAAATGTAATAATAATAATAAAACTAAAACGGATCTGCGACCAACAACAACCAACGAACGAACTGAAAACGAACTAAAAACGAACTGTACTCGTGATCTATGGCGCCCTGGCGCCCAACAAAATTCCGCCATTTGCCGTGGTTCTCATCGCCCAAAATAAAAAAAAAAGAAAACCTGATTGCTTTTTTTTCGATTGAGCGCGATTCTCTCCTCGATCTCCATCCTTGATCTCCCGACAAAATAACGGCGATGATGATGATGATGATGATGATGGAACACATTTAATCTTTGGCGGAGAGTAGTGCACCAGTCAGCCAGCCAACCAACCAACCAAAGAGAGAGAGAGAGCGAAAACTATCGATTGTTATATCGTTTTTTCTTCAACGGAAATCTTTTCCGTTTGATTCAGATCTTCCTGAAATCTTGATGGTTTTCTTGATGGTCTTACCAGGCCATTGCAGAACAGGTCAGGCTCGGCCACATTAGCCTGTCGTGATTTATTACGGTCATTATTATTGTTATTATTATTGTTATTGTTATTATTGTTGTTTCCAATCCGGAATCGAATTTTCGGGTCCGAGGATTCAGAATTCGGTATTCGGATTATTATCCTCGGATCTTCGGATCCCGGTTCCGGAGATGGCCAGGATATTTTTTTGGTGGAGAATCCATTCCATAAATAGACACACATACACACAACATAGGACATGGATGGAAATGGATTCGATCGGGCGCCATATCGAAACTTTTCCATTTTAAAAGTTTCTCTCTCGTGGGCTGGGGCTCGATTGCACCCAAAATAAGCTTAACAATCAAGATTGATCCAATTATCGTTTATTATTGGTTGGCTGAGATATATGTGTGTGTGGATGTGTGATGATGATATAAGGCCAGGAAAAATGGAATCCTTCCACTGTGCACACACGTACACACTTGACTTGTAATAATATTTTTTTTTTGTATGTTGGAACGACAGCTGGTACGAGTCCTTCTTCCCTGAGCCAGCGTGTGTAAGCTTCCGGCTGTCCGGATCGGCGACGACATATTTTCGTTGGATTCGCACTTTGATTTGCACTTTGTCAAATAATGTGCTGTGCCAGGCGGATTCTCTTCTTCCTCTTCTTCTTCGGCTTCTTCTTGCTTCAAGCTTGAAACAAGCATCAGCACAAAATCAAAAAAAAATGAGACCCAAAATTAGAAACAATATCACTTTTCCATTTCGCTTTCGCTCTTCATTACACTCACTCAGACGAGAGACAAAGACAAGGACAAGGACAAGGACATGTTAACATAGACGGAAAAGGGGAAGAAGAAGAATTTCAATCATTTCCCCTCCCACTCCCACCGCCCCTCCCTCCAACTAAATGACAATTTGCACACAATCACCGCCCCCTATTTTCCATCCATACATATACCCGGAGAGAATTTCATTTTCTCTGGCCAACATAAGATATTCCCGATGATGATGATGATGGCCCGAAAACAAAAATTCTATTCCAATTTACTGCGTGTAGTGAGACAGGCTCGATGAATTTCATCGGAAATGACACTGGTACACGCCCCTAGACACGCCCCTAGACACGCCCACGTGCTAGGGTTGACATTTGGCCAAATGGCCCGCCGTGGGTGTGTGTTGACAACAAGATAGTTGGCAAACAATTATGGAGACGGAAAGCCTAAGCGAGAGAGAGAGAGAAAGGTGGAGAGAGGTGGAAGCCCGAATACGATTTCTAAAAATAGTTTCTAGTTGTAATTAAAATCCATCATTTCCGTTTTGGGAAGCGGGATTTTTTTGGGAAGCGGGTTTTTTTGGTGGATTTTTCGAATTTTAATCTCGTTGATTTGTGCCGGAGCCCGACCGGTGTGTGTGCGTGCGTTTGTGTGTGTCTCAGCTTAATTTTTTTCGGTCGGCCTGAATGAAAGATATGTTGCCCACCTTCCCGTCGTACGTCAATTGTCGGTTCCTGTGAATCCTCCGCAAGGATTCTCATCTTCTCTCATTCGCCAAATTCTCTCTTTTCGTGATAATGACTTGGAGCCCCAGTCTTGGGTTTTGTGGGAAAAGAATGAAAATTGCTTGAGTGGAAGATTATCCATTATTATTCTTCCATTATTGGCTTTTCTAAAAATATCATAAAAAGATAATCATGCACAAAGCACGGGAGCCGCCATATTACGCCCGTTCTTAGAAATTGAAAATTGCAAAAATTATTATTATTATTATTATTATTAATATTCTCACATATCAAATCACAATAATAATATTTTTTTTTGAAAATGAAACAAATTTTCTCGCTACATTTTCCATTCGGGCCATTAACTGGTTCCTGGAAATTCCTGAAGATAGCTAAACTGCGAAAGCGATTAAGATGAAGAAGAACGAACGAATTTTTGCCTGCTTCTTCTTCTTCTTCATTTGGCCGAAAATTCCTGGAATCCTCAATCCTAAATTGTCCATAATCACCATTATCATTGAATAATAATAATAATAATAATAATAATAATGACAATCCCGTTAATGGCTTGGAGCCACACCCACCCCCTCCCCCAACACACCCACACTAAAACGAATTTTAATTCTCTCCGGGATCTGCTGAATGGCTTTTATCATTATTATTATTATTATTATAATCATTATCATTATCATTATCATTTTTTCGAACGGGAACCAAACCATATGCTGGCTGCCTGTGTGTGTGGGCGTAAGCTTTTCTTGGCTTTATTCTTATTTCTTTTTTTTGGGCGCCTTTGAGAATCTCTTCTTTGAGAATTCAGAATCCAAACGAACATCCAATGATGAAACGGAATGGCAAAAGAGACGAGTGAAATGGTTGAAATTAAAAGTTAGCGAGAGAGGGAGCGAGCGAGCTACGGAGAGAATATTCGTGATGTAATTTCCATTTTTTCTCCCCTTGCATTTACAATTCCATTTTGCCTACTCTCCGTACTTAATCCTTATCTTCAATTATTCTGTTGGTATCCATTTAGATAAGTTTTTTAGTTAGTTAGTTTAGTTTAGTTTTTCTGGCGTGCCTACCACTAATAATTCACATTGAATCTTGGCATCAGGCTTAATTTAGTATTCAAGAATCTTCTAGATTCTAAATTCTTGAAACAAAACGAGCAAAAAGAAACTTTTTTTTGCCCATCATCATCATCATCATCATCTATTTTCCTGGGAATCTAGAGAATCCACCATCTCCATCTAGTTCCGTTCCGTTTCACCGTTACGTCCAGCGTGTGTGTACTTCTTCTTCTCCGTACGTGAACGTTATAAGTGATACAGTGAAGGATGCAGAGAGGAGGAGGAGCCACGCGGGGAAACGGCGGAGATAAAGCAGCAACGCGAGTGATGGTGGTGGTGGCGAGCTGGGAAAAAGAGGTGGTGGCTAAACACACGCACGCACACGTAACTGGAGGATTATAGGCTGGAGGATTATAGTTTAGGACAATGCGAACACACGCACGCAAACATAGAGAGCGAGAGGGCTGAATTAGCCACATCCCTTGATGCCACAAGATTGCCTTGAGTCATCCGAAGAAAATGCACAGAGAAAAGTAAAGACGTGGGTTAAAAAACAAGACGTGGCCCCGCCCACTGCCTCTTGTCATTGCACCAATGGCGTGTTTGTATTGGCCCCCAAACTATAATATGTATAATGGAAATGATAGTTTGTGAATGAAACAAGAACAACAGCGGCAAAAAAAATTTAATCTAAAATTTCCGTGATCATTTATAATATTTCTCTCTCTTGGCATGTTCTTGCTTGGTTTTTGACATTGGAACCCACATATACACTTTCCCACTCCCTTCACACACATATAGACACGCCCCACTAACACAAACATTGGGGATACAGACAAGCAGGCAGCAGCAGCAGCCGCCGCCGCTTGTTGGTTGGCCCAAAAATAGATGGATTCACGAGAATAATAAAACGACAGCAAATATCCTGGCGTTTTGCATGCTCGAATCCTGGAATCCTGGAATTGACATGGATTTGGACGAAAATTAAAAAAATAAAAATAAAAATAAAATTCCAATAACGATTCCAATTTGGATATGTGTGGTACCCTAACTTAGCCAAGCTAGTTGACTAACCGATTAACTGTAAAATGCTCACCTGTGTGAGGTGTGTGTGTGTGTGTGTTGAGGTGCGGTTATTTTTAGGGAGACAAACCGACAAACGGTAATGTTAATCGGTAAAACGAGAACGAATTTTTCGGACGAAACGAAAAAAAAATTCCCGTGGACCACTTTCGGGAATTGTTTTTTTTTCTCGTTGCTTTTACATACATTTATCCCGAACGAACAAACGAACGAACGGACGGAAACTAAACCGACGCCGAGAAATAGAAATAGAAATAGAAAAAAAACCTAGAATTCCGTTGGGACCAAAAAAACGGTAATTCTGCACATAACAACGACAACAACAACAACAACACAAAAAAATAAAGCGGCACCACAACAACAACATCAAAACGTTCATTGACTTTTTTTTTCTCTCTTTGCTCGGTGTCGGGCGCCAAGGGGCGAAGCTCCAAGTGTTATGTAATCACCTACCGAACATCCTAGGGCCACGGCAACATTATTATAATAATCATCATCATCATCATCATCATCAGTAGTAGTATTCTGAATGCTCCCAGAACCATTAATTTTCCCTGCCCCTCCCCTTCCAACACACCCACTACATCGCCTTGTTGTTTGGACAGGAGAGAGAGAGAGAGAGAGAGAGAGAGCGCGAGATACTCAAATAATAAATAAATAATTTATTTATAGAATGCTTATGTGTTTGTGTGTTGTTTCCAATGTGAAAACCAGCGCCGGGCTTTTGTGGTCTGGGTGGTGGTGGGCGCCATCAGAATCTCCGGGGGGCGCGATAGATTCTGGCGCCCGCTTCCCCACACAAAACCGTATTCGAAAAAAAATCCGAAATGTTTACGCCCTAAAATCCGTACATCCACCTTTATTTTGACAGCGTGTTCGTTTAGCCGGAGTGTGTTTTAACAAAATATTAAAATCCACTAATATGATTGAAGCTCCGGAGAGAAGAGCTTCTAAAGAACGAAAAAAAGCTTTTAAGCTTTTTTTCCCGAATCCATTTTCCGTTAATTCACTTCACTGGAAAGGATTGTGGAAACCAACCACCACGTCAGCATGTCGTCATGCATAGACACCTGCTGCAGCTAGCATTAGGGCGTCAACCGATTTTCTCGGGCGCCGGACTCACGGCACGATTAAGAATACACCACATCAAGTTTTTTTGGGGGGGGGTCCACTCGCTCATCCTGTGCCTGTGCCTGTGCCTGTACCAAATGCCAAATGGTGAAGAGAAGAAGACCTGAAAATTTTCTTGGGAAAACTTTTCCATTTCCCAAAAATGCTTAGAATGCTATTAGGGCGTGTGTGTGTGTGTGGGCGTTTTCGTGTGTGTGTGTGCAGTATGTACAAATCGAATTTTCTGGGCTCTTTCTTTCTTTCTTTCTTTTTCTTCATTCCCAGAATAAGGTTAATTTGATCTGATGGTTGCTGTTGTGCGGTTGTTCGATAGTTTTTCTTTTTGTGTGTTGTATTTGAAACAGGCGAGAAAAACAATTACAACTTTGGCGGGTTTTTTTTTTGCTTTTTTCAAATAAAAAAAACTCCAGGACAGATGAACAGATCCGCAAAGGCGTCGATGTGATTCATTTGCGACACCGTTCCCGGGGATTAAACTGGCAGGATTCTGGCAGGATTCCGGTTGGATTCCGGCTGGATTATAAAGCTTATCCCAAATCAATTTAAAAGCAAAACAGCCCAACACAAACAGCTAAAAGCTTGAAACAAACAAGAAACTGATTTCAGCCAATTTTTTTTAACCGAAATCAAGCCGAAGAATGAGGTCGGCGAGAAGAATTATGAACATCCGCAAAAAAACCCGAAAAACCCAAAAAATTAAACCCTTTTAAACCGAAACAAACCATTTAATCGACCTAATTTCGCGTTTTTTTTCAATTCAATTATCTAATTAACAGCACCACAGTGAGCTTCCAGAATCCGAGCGTCGAAGATCCGAACGTTTAGGTTTCACATACTGTTTGTTTCATACATTAAAAATTCTCTGCTCTGCTTTCGGAACTGTAGGAACTATGTGTTCCAACTGTGTTCCAGGACCTGGATGAACTAAATCTTAATTAGCGAATCTGGGACATTCGGATTCTCGGATCGAAAGCAACTGGCCGTTGCTACGTGACTAGTCTCTTGTTGGTCTCTTTTGGTCGGTTAGAACCGGCCATCTGATCTTTGACCATCGACGCTTTGCACCAGATTGTTCAAGCTATTGAAGACACAAAAAAATGGATAACTAGGTTATGTTTATTAAATCGTGGTATTGTTGGTCGATGTGGTTAATAATCATAATAACAATAATAATAAATTTTATAAATGCTTAAATAGTTTTTTTCAAATGTTTATCTGTCGATGCCGATGATGTTTTAATCTTATCAGTGAGATATTTTTGTTTTTTCTTATTTGGTTATTTGACATTCCCCGGCGCGAAATCAAATCCTCGGTAGCACCACTAATCCATTGATCGGTCTTGTCATTGTTTTTCCGTTAACCATTAGCTGCAGAACTCTTGGTTTACCATCCGTGCTTTCAAAGATTTTCAAAATTTTTCCTATTGGCCAATCAGCTCTCTTTTTCAATTCCTCTGGTACCATGACTCCTTGTCCTACTTCCACTTGGACCGGCTTGCCGTCATTCTGGACTGCTAATTGATGAATATATTGAGAACGCCAAAATTTTGAGAATTGACTACGCGTGTTCTGTAGAATTCGATGAATTTTGTAAGGCACATTGTCCAAACATTTTTCGGGGCAAAAATTAGATTCAAATGGATACCCGTGAACCAATTCAAACGGGCTAATAAACCGATTATTATCTTGGAATAACGGTCGACTGTTGACTACTGCTTCCACATGGGCATAAATTTGACGAACAACGTCTGAACTTTGAAATTTGTTGTCCATGGCTCTGATACCTCTCTTCACTAAGGCAATCAACCTTTCGGCTGTACCATTCATCCAAGGAGCATGTGGTGGCGTGAAATGCCATTGGGCTTTCGGAAAAAATGCGGGAGCGGCAACAAAGTTGCTGCCCTGGTCCGAATAAATATGTATTGGGTTGCCTACTTGATCAAAAATTTTCTGTAGGGTGATCACGGTATCTCCGGTGGACAATGATTTTACTGGTTCCAATTTGATCATTCTGGAACACATGCACGAAACAATGAGTCCCCAATACTTTTTCCCATTATGGTAATGATTTGGTCCAAACAAATCCACCGAAACTGCTTGGAACGGTCGCAACTCTGTTCGAGTATCTGGTAAATCGGCCAATGGTAATTTCACTTTTTCTGCCCTTTCTTTGGCACAAAACATACATTTTCGGACAAAATTTTGAACAAGTCTGGAACTATTGATGATATAATAAATTTGGCGAAGGCTCGCTAATGTGTCTTTCGCACCACCATGGAGACGATCAACATGAGTTTCTTGGATCAATAATTCCGCAAATTTTCCTCTTGGAATAAAAATTGGTCTATACTTTGGATCTCGAGTCACCAATCGCTTCAAACCATCAATTGTTTTCAAATTTACATCTTTGGGTGGATCTACGTCCCCTTGTTCTTGTACCAATCGAATCATTGCGTCCCGTTGTTCTATCTTTGATAGATCTTGATCAATATATTTTTCTTGAATTAAACAATCCAAAAATTCGCTGGTCGATTTGCATTTTTCCAGCAATGAATCAAATACTTTTCCGTCCATTTTTTGATATGTCACTGCTGCCACCGGTGAAATTTCCAAAATTGCGGCAACCTTATAAATGGGGAAATCATCAGCTTCTTGGAACACTTTTGAATCGATCTTGATTTTCCATGGAAAACGATTAATGAACTCTTTGGCGTTTATAAAACGGCTATAAACATCTGCTGGATTGAAACGTCCCTCAATTCGTTTCGCTTTGGCACCTAAAAGTTGGAAGTTTTTAAGCAATTTCAAAAATATACCCGCAGTTCTTCTATCTCGCTTGTTCGGTGAGTCTTTTAATCGGTGAAGATTGATGCTGCTGTCGGACCACAGGGTAAACTTTGAATCGGGAAAACAGTTCTTCACTTCCGCTAACGCCTTACTCAATTCATACAAGGCCAACATTTCTAAATGGACAATGGTCATCTCCTTTAATGGTGCTAATTTGGCTTTACCAAAAACAAAATCAATATGATCACCATCACCAGCGTAAATTACGTAGCCATAGGCGTCCAACGATGCATCAGCGAAACCATGTATTTGTTCGAACGAATCTAAATTTCTCGGTAACTTGATGTTAGCCAACATTTGGTAATCTTGGAGGTGTTCTTCTACTTGTTGAATTATTTCTTCTGGGAATTTGTCGTCCCAACCGACTTTCAATTGACCCCGATGAATTTGTCTCAATCTCAATTTCCATGGATCCACCATTCCTATCGGATCAAACACTCTTCCAATTACGGCCAACAGTTGTTTTCTAGTTTTGGGAACCATGCTTATCTCGGGAATCACAATGGACACTGTATCATCGTCAACATTCCAAACCATACCGAGGATTTTTGTGGTACTTTTTTGATTCGTTTCTTCTAAATTTTCACAAATCTCCGGATAATTTGACCGAAGCTTATGTAATTTGAAGCCGGCTGCTTCAAAACAAACTTTCGTCTTTGCAATCATCATTGTTAAATTCGCCAATGAATCGTCTGATAAAATCAGGTCGTCCATGTAGATGGAACGAGCTACTTCGTCAAGATTATTCTTATTCAATAAGTCTTGGATAACTGCGGTTAAAATGGCCGGTGAGCTTACCAAACCAAAAGGCAAAACTTTCATCTGGAATAACTTCACTTCGTCATTTTCATCAATCCAAACGAACTTCAAATATTTCCGATCTTGTTGATTGATTTCAATTTGAAGGAAGGCCTTCGAAATATCCGCCGTCAGTCCACACTTATATCGTCGAAAACGGATCAAATGGTTTGTCAAATCAAGTCCAGTGGCAACGCCCTTCCATAATAAGTCATTCAAAGAGTTAAAACCAAAACTTCCATTAAAAACGACGCGCAACGGTGTGGATTCACTGTCACTTCTTAAAACCGGGTGATGGGGTAAAAAATATCCAGAGACATCATTGATCACTTCCGCATGTCCTTGGCGCACATACTCCATCAACTGTTTTTCATACGGTACGATCATATCATTTCTTGATAATCGATTTCGAACTTGCTTTGCCATATTCAACGCAGCTTTAAAATTCTCTGGTGGTCGATCATTTGATAAAAATGGTAGCTTTGCTTCATATCGACCGTTCTGCAAACTTTTAATTTTTAGTGTCGGTTCAGCCAACTGAATTTCATTTTCTTCATTTACATCCCAATATTGGATCGCTGCAACTTGACATTTATTTGTATGGCCAAACTTGATAAGACCGAACTTAGATTTGATTTGCATCAATTCTTGGTCATTTTGGATGATTCTCTTCACCATATCTGTACCAATCAATATTTGATCTTTGGGCATGCTTGAAGCTATCAGGGCCTTGATGATAATTGATGGACAGTTCTTTTTCTTAAAAATCAAATTTGTTGATTTGGTGAATATTTGTAATTTTTCTGGATACAACGGTGAAACTGCTTGAGCATAACATGGAGATGTTTTGCAACCTGTTGCCAACAAACTTGCGCTTACCATACTTATTTCGGAGCCAAAATCTATAAGGATCTTACACTTCTTGCCATTACTTGTGCCTTCCAAAATCGGTCTTGAATTGATGGTTCGTTGCTCATTCAAAAATATTGTTGTCGCACCAATTTCTTCATTTGCATCTTGATTCAAACTTACTTTGCTGATCTTAATAGCGGCGACCTTACTTGTGGAACCATCTTCCGAATTCGGTGCTGATGTGGATTGATTATTGGACTCTTTCTTTTTCACTAACGTCATTATAGCTTCATGCAACACGGTAAAATGACCTTTTCCACACTCTTCACATTTGACAAATCTTCGGCACTCACTAGCGGAATGACCCTTGGCAAGACATTTGAAACATAAGTGGAGCTTTTTCAATCGTTCGACAGTGGCTTCCGTGCTTAATTCTTTCACACATTCACCTTTCTCATCATGATTCTTTTCACAAATATAACATACTTTATTCTGTTGAATCGCTGCTGATTGGAGCTTGCCTTTGTTGTTTGATACTTTCTTCTTTGGTGATTCATCAGCTTTCTTAATCTTGTATTTGTGAAAATTCAATGATCGGTTATACAACTCGTTGATGTGAACACTCAAATCTTTCATATTCTTAATGGAACCAAGGATGTTTCTTTGCTCTCGATTATAGAATTTGTTGCCGATGCCATGAACGGCTGCAAACGTTGAATAACTATCCGTCAATTGCATTGCTTCAATAATTTTGTTGAGGTTGTTGACGGAATCTCTTACTTTCTTCATGCTTTCAAGATCATCCTCGTTTTTTACAAACGGCAGCTTGTTCAGTTCCTCGTTGATCTCTTCCCATGCCACCATGTGCGAATCGTACTTTTCACACAACGTCGCCCACATCTCCACCGTTGTAGGGGTAGCTGTTGCCATCGTACTTATTACTTTCTTTGGTTCCTTTTCCAATATCTGGTATAGAATGGATTGTTTTATGACATCATCATAATGATCATTGTTGATCAACAGTCTTTCCACAATACTTTTGAAAGGCCTCCATTCAAACGCCTGACCAGAAAACTTTGGGAAAAGGCTCAAATTTATATTCATCGGTATTTGTTGTGGCTGTGGTAGATGCGAAATGATCGGTTCGTGGAGCGTCAGTTGTGGTTGTGGTTGATGCAATGGCAGTGGCTGTTGTTGCTGATGTTGATGCAATGCCGATTGTTGTGGTATCGCTTGCTGTTGGGATGATGGTTGAGGAGCTGGTGGAACTTGTACTTGTACCATCTTTTGGCTTAGTTGTTGGATCTGATCTTGAAATAACTTGAATTGTTGAAACATTTGTTCAAACATTTGCTGTTGGTTATTCACTTGGTTCTGCAATTGAACCATGGCTTGGTCCGGAACTTGAGCGACTTGTGACGTTATTTGCACCGGCTGAAGATCTTGGCTTGACTTACTTGTTTGATCTTCAGTCTTGCCGGGCTTTGGCGTCGACTTGCTTGACCTTCTTTCCATGATTTATAAACCACTTTTTTTTCTTCAAAACTTATGCTTGAATAATCTGGGCTCCTTGATTTAATAAATGATCTGAGACCATCGACCCTTTGCACCAGATTGTTCAAGCTATTGAAGACACAAAAAATGGGTAACTAAATTAAGTTTATTAAATCGTGGTATTGTTGGTCGATGTGGTTAATAATCATAATAACAATAATAATAAATTTTATAAATGCTTAAATAGTTTTTTTCAAATGTTTATCTGTCGATGC
>JAOZJS010000513.1:0-29640 GCA_025882695.1 Amerodectes protonotaria | reverse complement strand
ATATAACTTTAATAATAATAATAATAATAATAAGTTTTAATAAAATTATCCTAGCAGCCAGCCAGGCAGCCAGGTAGGCAGGTAATTCTAAAAATAACTCTTTTGCTCCTCCTCCTCCTCTTTTTATATCAAATAAATAGTGAAAGTGTGTCCAGGTATGTCCGTTTGGATAATTTAGACGCTGGACATCATCAACAACAACAACGACACTACTTAATGGATGTCGTCTTCCTCTAATCACACCATCATTGGACACCATTATCATTGGTCACCCTTCCTCAACATTCAAGCGGGGTGGTAACGTTAGGTAAACGTAGGACGCGCACACTAGCCAATCAGCATTGATTATGAGCACCCTATATTGGTTAGCTGGCCAGCGTGTGTGTGCCTATGTGCGTATCTGTTTGTGCGTGTGGGCCTGTCTACGAGACACATAGGCATGTACATGTACATGTACATGTACACGCAGGCACGCACATTGAAGCGCTCCACCCTCCAACGTATAATTGAAACCTATACCAGAATGTGTTCTCAGCTTATAATAGTGCTACTATCGCTGGTGGTACCAGCCGCGGTATCATAGCCAAGCATGCGCACACGCTTCCACTCACCTACATTCACCACACACACCACTGTTTGATATGTGGGGCTTGTGTCCAGTGCAAGTGGGGCCAGTGAGTGACCAAGAGCCATACGTAAAGTACGTACAGAAACTAAATTCATAAAATTGAATGATTTTGATCAAGCAAAAAATGAAATGAAATGAAATTGAAATCCAAAACGCGCGCATGCGCAGTACACACTACTTAGCCCCAACCCAGTCTCAGTGTGTGCGCTCAAATGGGTAAGCACGCGTTTTTTTTAAACAAAAAAAAAACGTTGCACTAGCATGACATATAGTATATCAATTACTACAGCCGAAACGAAACAACAACAACAACAACTGAAGCCATTAATTGGTCATCCGGTCAGTGACCTGGTGGTCAGTTTTCAGTTTTCAGCTCAACACGCACGAGAACGGCGCACCGTGCGTAGCACACACACACGGGGTTGGCTAGCGGTGTGGCACAACACACAGAGAGAAAGCGCGCAACAGGACGACGACGACGACGACAAGCGAAAGCAAGCAAGTTTCCAAATAGCTCCCAAAGAACAAGGCGAATACGAAGAAGAAGAAAATAACACGAGTTGACACAAAACACGAGTTTCACTAGGACGACGACGACGACGACGAAAATGACGACTTTGATCCAAAAAAAACAACGTCGTCGTCGTCGGGATACAACGTATGAAAAAACCACCATTATCGTTGTAGTGGTGGTGGCTGTTCCAGATCCAGGGTCCGGATGGTCGCTGACCACTACCACCACCACCAGCCCAGCCCAACAGGAAAGGATTCACACGTTCCCAAGGTCCAAGGGGTTTGGTAGAACAAAGGTCCAGGTGTGTGTAGGTGTCCGTTGTGTGGTGCGGTGTGGTTTAGGATTAGATGCCCCACCTTGACCGGGCCCAGCCTGGTTCCGGTCAATCGATTCGACCGCATTGGATCAGACCTGATAATAATTTACAGGACTACACTACCGAACAACCTGTTGTAGTCCACACAGATTAGTTGACCTTTGACCGTCAGAGCAGAACAGATAGACATGCTGCTGGCTGCGGCTAGACTGGTTGCTAGACCGAAATTTTTCAATTTTCGTTTTTTCGATTCTTGTTCGACAGCGAATTAGCCAATATCGATGATATCGATCACGATGACCACCATAGTGGTCAAAGTTCGAAACGGAATAGACACCTGTCACCTGTGTGGCTATATTGGTTTAGTGGTGAAATTCTGCACGCGGCGATCTGGACAGACGCAGGTCAACCTGGCTGGCTGACCTAATCTGGTCTGGACACAGACAGACCAACTAGAATGCCAGCTTGTGTATGTGGTTGACCGGTTGGCCGTGACCACAGATTAACATTGATTGGTAACGATTAATCACACAAAATATGTGTGTGTCTCGTTAGTGTGTGTGTGTGTGTGACCTAAAGGTAATTAAAAGGTCACATCGTTGGGATCATCGGGACAGATTCCCAGAAAGCCACAGCCAAATGCTTTCCAAAGAATCGAGGATTGGCGTTTTCGTGGAAAACATTGCATGGTGCTTTTAGACCTGGAAAGTTTCTCAGACCAATGAACTTTATCCTTCACCATCACCATCTTCATCTTCTTCTGAGTCCCGCGGTCAAAGATCAACACTTTTCCTGCAGGATTCCAAAGAAACATAAAAAAACCCGCGGAGGCCAAGGAGGAGACCATAGTTCACACACATCTGTCGCAAACCGCAGCCACTCGACGACACACACGGCCACTTACAACCACCAACAACTCACAGGTACGTGCTGTGTACAAACACACACACCTTTAAGATTTCTGTGAATCAAATAAGAAAAAGAAAAGCAGGACACACGCACACACACATGTTCAACAAAAAAAGGTTGAATGAACCAAGGGTCCAAAAATATCATATCTGGGCACGCTATGGGTTAATTGTGACTGAGAGAGAAGGGGAGAGAGGGAGAGGGAGGGGTAGCTAGCTACCATTTTTTGAATAGACCGGATGGATACCCCTACTACAAAGCGTTTTCCCCTACAACCCGGGATAATGAAGGGGAGCGATCATGGTCCATGCATGGTCCTTCTTCTGTCTCCGTTCAGCTTGCAAGGGAAAGAATCGCTTTCGTTGACTATTAGCGCTAGGCTAGGCTAGGCTAGGCTTTTTGTCGTCTTATGTGCGTGTGTGCGTGTGTACTTTCTTGGAACAATTGTCCACATTTGTCTCCATTGTTATTAAAATTGTTATTATTATTATTTTGGAAATCTTGAATGATGTACGTTGTTCTTGGAAAGCCCAAGCCAAAAAAGCCAACCAATTGGCTACGTGCGCCAATAATACTCGACGACGACGACAACGATGATGATGATGGAGAGTACACGCACACACACACACACACAAAAACGAACGAAGGAGGAGGACCAATGAGAGTGTGCCATGGATGTTGATGTTGATGATGATGATGCTGGAGAGTTCGTTGACTTGTTGTTGTTGTGTGGTGTGTGTGTATTTTGCGTATTAGGGCGCACGCGCTTGTGTGTCTGTGTGTATCTGTTATGGGCCCGTCTTGTTGTTGCTGTGAAGAAGCCAATCATCATGAAGTTCACTGAACTGAAGACACTCACTTCTTACACACTGCAAGTTACAGCCCTATGTGGTGTGTGTGGTTCGAATAGTAGTGGTGGTGTCCGCACAAGAAAAACATGTGAGTCTTGCGCGCATATGTGGACAGGTGGCAGTGGTACAACGTACACACACACGAACGCAGTTCGTACATTGCCGCCGTTCACTCAAAGTTCATCGACTGTCAACAGAGGTTGATGAATCGCGAGAGAGAGAGAGAGATGGTCGAGGATCCAAACGGATTCTACGAACTCGGATTCTTAAGAATCCAGGATTTAGGGAGCCAACAAGGAGGAGTAATAGTGTTTGTGTGAGGGGTGTGTCTGTATCCAAAATACCAACCTTTTTGGGTATCCTAAAGGATCCGATGGATTCTTGGAGGATTCTTGACCGAAACAAATAGAACAAAACCACTTTTGGGGGGTCAAATCGAGGACCAGAAAGCAAAAAATAAAACAATTTTTTGGATTGATTGTAGCAAAATTTGTAGCTAATTCAAATTGCTACAAATTAGTATTAGGAAGGTTTTGATGGGATAATCGTATCCAATATGAATCCAAAATGGATCAATGAATCACACTTTTTGGTGGATCACAAACTTTCCCAGATCACAACGCACCGACGGACGCCTGGAACACCGGGGCCCGATTAACAAATCTCACTGAATTTCAGAAAAAAAACAACACTTTCTTCTTCCCCTTCCTCCGACAAAGCATTTGGTTGTTGTTGTCAAGGCACCATAATTTCACTTATAATTTAACACTACACCCTAGGAACTTGGGCTACACCACCTTCCACCAGCCCATTCAACACGCCCATTGATTGCACAAATACGCAACAAATTGCTACAAATGTAGCAAAACTACCACCAGCACTGCACTTGGTTGATAGATAGATGTAGCAAATCCAACTGGAGTGAAGAATATTCCCGGATCAAGGCGATGGAGGTATCTTTTTCTTTTAAAACAATCACATTCACATATTCGGGACTCTTTTCGGATCCTTCGCTTTTGGGATTCTTTCTTGGATAATGAACTTCGAACTAGAATCTTACTTTATCACTGGCCGGAGAATGCGAAAGATGAGGCAGCCGAAAATATAAAAAATAAATTCCAAAAAAAATAAAGCAAAACAAAACAAAATGTATCGCTTCTTCCTCTCGTAGACGCGCGACGGATTCGAACGCTGTTTTGAAACGAAATGACAGCCAACTCTCGGATGGCACAGCGCGAGAGAGAGCAAAACTCTCCTTCAACGGGATCCCGACTCTCTCTCGCTCATTCGCGCAGCTCTCCTCTCTGTCGTGTATACGCGCGCTCTTTCATTGGTTACTGCTGCTGCTGCTGCTGCTTGGTTTGCGCATGCGCATTTTGATTATTTTTTGATTTTTGGTTTTTTTTTATTTTCAAAACGAAACGAAAACGCAAGAAAACGTCGTCGACCGGCTGGCTGGTTTCTTATCCTCTCTCTCTCCCTCTCTCTATGCGTGCTATTGACTTGGCTTGTCGTCAGTGTGTGTGTGTATCAAATTGATGTTGTGGTGGTTCACCGTGTCTTCAAACTTACACAATCCATTCACTGACTTGGACAGAGGGGGTTATCCACAAAGGTTGATTCAACTTTATCTCAAAGAACAAACGTAATGGGACTCTGGATCACCACCCTAATACGTTGAGAATCGAGTAATCGTGGGCATGTGTGGGCACGTTGGGGACCACATCCGGTGTTAAAGGGTTAGAAAATTTCGAACCGCCTCCAAAAAAATGGTCCCTCCTCCCACCCAAACAAAAGGTTCTATGACCACATGTTGCACATGTCGTGCCTCTCCTCCTGTCGCGCTCGGTCTGTCTCTCTACTGTCCCTCCTCCTGTGAGCTGGGGTGGGACTTGAGATGAGTCACAGCCACTACTACACCGCCAAATCGTCCAATCAGATTTGATCTTGAAATAAATAAATGAAGGCCACTCCCCCTTAAAATAGAGGGTAGGGCCAATGATATGTACGAACGAAACTCTCCATCCCCATTGGCTGGCTGGCTGGCTTGCTGGCTAAACACAGTTCATTCACATTCTATCTATCTTTCTATCTGTTTATCTAACTCGCTCGTTGGCACTCCACATTTTTTTTTGTTGGTTGGTTGGTTGGTTGGTGATATTGACCGACCATAGAGCGGTCGATGTCGTTGGCCAATCACCATCCACCATGGTGGAGGTTGTTGTTGTCGAGAGGGTACATGAACTTTGAGTGAAAACGCATCTTGGCTTCGTTTATACCCGAAATCGTTCGTCTTCTTCTTCGTCTTCTTCTTATTTTCATGGTTTCGCTTCGCTTTTTCTTTTTATTTTCAAAGAAGAAGGAGAGGGAGAGGGAGCCATCCATGGCGCCCAGAGAGTATATATTCTAGGAGTATTATTATTATTGTTGTAAATCAAGTGCATTCAACTCGTTTATTCGCCATAATTCTTGTGGCTGCTGCTGCTGCTGTGCTCTCGGCGCTTGACTTAATTTTATTTTATTTTTTGGTTTGAGGTTCGCGGGAGGTGGCGCTTGCGCATCATCGGGCGTGCACACGCACACACACGCATGCGCACAATTGGTTTCCACACACACACACACGCACAATAGAATCTCCATTGGGATCCCCCTAAATAAGCCAACAACCAGACACACAGATGTCAGATGATGTGGCTGCTTAGCTTGGCTTCAAGCGAGTGAAACCATATCGGGAATCATCATCATCACCATCAACATGATCATCACTAATGGCAATCGTGGATGCCAACTACCATCAACGTTGGTGGCGGTGGATTAATCGGTGATTGACTTTTTGTGTGTTTTATAGAATACGAGATGGTGGTCAATGAAGGGGATCCACCGCAACAACAATTATAACATTACAACTATAGATATAATCATTGCATCATTGTGGATGGCCTGGATGTCGTAGATCATTGGTGGATTACAACCAATGGTGGCAACATCCTCGGGCACAAGTTTGGGTGCAATCCACCCTTGATTCTGGATTTCACCCGAAGTGTGCAGTGAAAGGGTTAAACAATCGAAAATCGAATTCGATTCTTTCAGAAACCTCCTCTTTTCTGGGCACATTAACCCTTTTCTATCCTAGTGGGAAACTTTCAAGGGTGAGATGTTTCACACTCACACACACGCGCACACTTTCCCCCATTGGAAGCTTCAAATGGAATCCCCTAAAAAACAAAAATTGATTCTTGGTAACGATATATAGCGATGACACTTCTGTGGCTAATGATGATGTGGATGCTGTAGGAGCATCACCATCGGGTCGTCGTCGTCGTCGTCGCCTTTTGTCTGTGCGTGTGAGTGTGTGAGAATGTTGTTCGGACAATAACCTTGATTTGGGAAGCCTCTCAAATGTCAGTGGTCTGTTGCGCTCTCGCTCTCTCGCGTTCTTCGTGTTCAGTTAGCGATCATTCACCCACCACCACCATCATCATCCCAGGAGCAGAGCAGAGCAACGCATCGAAGATGGTAGGTTCATCATCCAGCCAGCCAGCCAACCAACCAACCAACCTAATCTAGCCAGTATGACGCGATCATTGCGAATTGGGCGCCATTGTATAAACTAACCAAACAATAATAATAATAATGATAAAGGCTAGTTATTCTCAGTGGTAGTGGATATATGGTCATGGTTGGTTTTTCGGGAGTCATCGATTTATTTTCTTGGCTTTCTTGTTGGCTGGCTGGCTGGCTGGCTTGCTTGCTTGCTGATTGGCTGGCTTATTTCCAGGCGCCAACCAGAGAGCAAAAGCATGTCTGCATCTCGATGATTCGCTCGCTCGCTCCCTCGTTGGTGGAAAGTGAACACACCAATTGATAATGATGATGAGGGTACTTTCAAGAACACACACACACATACTCACACGCACACACTTTCCAAGTCAGGATTCATTGACATCAATGAAACCATCGACCGACCGACCAACCATCCATCCAACCAATCAAGCCAATGAACCTGGAATGGACTGGAAAGATTTGTCAAGTTAAATGTTATTGACCAAATATTGAGAATACTATTCATCAAACACCGTGGCGGCCGTGGCCACCATCATCACCATCTCCACCAAAACCAACAAACCAACCAATGATGATTCAGCAGGCGTGCCGCGCAACCTGCGGCGCAGGGCCTGCCCAACATCAACTAGAGCGCATGCGCGTGGGCATTTTTTTCGGACAATGGCAATGGGCAATGGACTCTGGTGCCGCCATCTATCGGCGAAAATTTTAACTAAAAATTCAAATTTTTCATATTTCGTATTTCCAATAGGATTTAATTTTTAAAAACATTTTAAAATTATTAAATCATAAAAACCATCATCATCATCATTAAGATTCATGTAATTTTAAGATCAAAAGGAGCAGGAATATTTGTTTGTTTGTTTGATTTGATTTAAATATGATAACAATTCGAATTTTAAAATTTGAAAAATTCCTTAATTCAATTAATTAATTAAATCATTCATAAACATGGTAAAGATTATATAATAATAATAAGAATAATAATAATTAAAATAATAATGATCAGGGTATATAGGTTCGTGTGTAATTATGTGTGTAAGTGTATGTGTTGGGCGTCATAATGGCGCCCAGGTAAAAGTAGAAGACAAAGATTTTGGAAACAAAAAATATAGAGCCATAGTATAATAGATAGGTGTGAAGAGAAGGTGTAGAGATTATGTGTAGAGAATCGTCATCATCATCAACAGACATCAACAGCAAAAAAAGAACAGAAAAAAACTGACCAATAAGAACGAAAGAACGAACGAAAAAACATCACATGTTATGTAACATAATAGCATCATCATCATCAAAAAAAAGAATAAGAAATACGAAATGAGAATTTCGATATATTCCGATCGATTCCGGATAGTTCGACAATCGATAGTTTCGTCCATTGCCAAAAAAATCAATTCAAAATAGCATAAAAAATAAAAATAAAAAAAAAATAGGAGGAAAAATCGAACGCAAAAAAAAACAACATTCCTATAATAGTAGTAAAGTAAAGTATCTTGGTACACACACACACGCGGGCGCGCCCACTCTCACTCACTCATATAGACATGCATGCACACACAGAGGAAATTAAAAAACAACAAGGGAGTATACATCGAACGGTCGATTAGGAAAAACACACGCCCAGATAAATTGATTTGTGTATAGTTGTGATGGTAAATAAAAAGGGTTAAAAACAACAACAGCAGGAATAGCAGAAAAATAGCAGAAAAATAGCAGAAAAAAAATTATATAGGAAAGAAGATAAAAATGGAACAGCAACAACAAAATTGTGTGATTGGTTAAGAAGACAACGAATGTGTGCGTATAAGTGTGTCTGTCTGTCTGTCTGTCCGTGTGGGAAGGGGTTGAGCCTATAACAATGAACAACAACAACAACAACAAGTAAAAACAGTATAACAATGAATCGTATCATCCAATCGAAGAAACAGACAAACAAACAGAAAAAAATATTGTCCAATCAAAAGCCTTCAAAAACCAGTGATAAAAATATAGGTTCGGTCTACGATGTGAGTCACATACAAAATGAGTTTAACAATGCCGCACAATGTAAATATAGGTTCAATAAAGGCGGAGCTTCACTAAAGTGCGGCCCGCCACAGAAAAAATAACGATAATAATTGTCCAATCAAAATAGCCTAAAAATTGTGTTATAGTGTTCGGTCCTATAAGAGTCGCATGAAAAATGCAGCATATAGGGTCACATTTTTTTCAGAAAAATAATAATGGGTGTCTTATAATTGTGTGTGTGTGTAATAATTGTAAAAGCGCGCGCGAATCAAAATTTGAATACTTTTTTTTTGTTTGTTTGTTTGCTTCTAAATATAGTTTCTAGCAATGATATAAATTGGATTAATAATAATTAGTAAATTGGATAAAGATGTAAAAGAAGAATGAAAAAAGGAATGAAATAAAAGGAATAATCGTTGTTAAAACCAAAACGGAAATAATGTGAAGATGGATTAAAATGGATTTGCTTGGCTACAAATATAACAAGAACAACAACAACCGAAAAAAAAACACGTTTCAAAAATCTTCGCCATCCGTTGTGCCATCATTTGACTGAATATCATCATTCATCAATTTACGATGATCTCGTTCCATAAGAAGACCATCTCCATCACATAACACATTTAAAATAATCACATTACAAATGAGAGAGCGAGAGAAAAAAAAACGGAAAAAAAGGGTTAAAAAAGAGAAGAATTTTCGAAAATAAAAGAATAAAAATCTTAAAACCTGATTTGATTTTTGAAAAATAAGAAGTCTGTGTTAGTGTAGGTGTGTGTTTGGGTGTGGCCAAACAATAGAGCAAAATGGACGAATATGTGTAAGTGTGTTTGTGTGTAAAAAGTGGGCGTATGTGGTTGTATATAGACGAAGAAGAAGAAGAAGATTTCTGGATTTTTTTTGGATTTCCGGTTTAAGTTATTCCAAAAACAAAAAAAAATGATAATAATGATGTGTTTGTATATAGAGTGTGTTGATTTGTAAAACCAAAAAAAAAAATCGCTTCTACCGGAAGATGATCGTTGGTTTTCCATTGTTGTTGTCGTCGTTGTTAAGTAGAAATTCGAATAATGCTAATGAATTTGGATGATGATGATGATGGTGATTCTCACTAAGAAGAAGAGTTATGTAATTTTTTTCTGGATCCATCTGCCTAAACCAAAAGAGATTAGTTAATGAAACCGGAACCGGAATTCTGGATTCTGACCTGGATCCATCCCGCCCCCCAAAACCAATCATGGGTCTATAATTGTGGCTGAATCTGAGCTTGCTGCTGTTGTTGAGATTGTTGTTGCAATTGTTGCAACAATTGTGATTGCGATGGTTGTTGTTGCGGTGGTGGTGGTGGTGTTGGTTGAAAATTAGGATTCAACACCAAAACATGATGATTATTCTTGGCCAACGTCACTATACAATTATCTTTGGTCAATTTCAGTCCACAACATCGGGACACCTTACAATACGGGCATTCATATTCGGCCAGCAAGCGCCCATCACGGTTGAACACGACCACATGAAACTTGTTCCCATGCGAATCACCAACGAATATTTCACCGCTTGGTGATATGTCGATACCGTTCGGGAACGATGTCAAACCTTCCATGCCAATCTTGCGCACAAAATCACCATTGGATTTGATCACCACCACACAATGACCTTTGAAATCACAAATATAATAATCATCATCATAGATGGCCACATCGGATGGTTCACGCATATAATCTCCACAATCACGCCATTCGATCAATGTTCCATTATCAATGGTGATCACATAGATGGTGGGCGAAACAGAATCCACCACCACAATATGCCCACGGTTGTTGATGGCTATACCGGCCACAATATCAATATAACGGATCGGTATTTTACGAACGAAATTCCCGTTACGGGTGAATATCTGCATCCTCGAGCGTTCCATACCACGATCGCAGATCACAAAATATGGACTGTTCACATTGTTTCGGACATAATTTTGAGGGATCATCGTGATCTGGATAACCACAATGTGGATGTGAAGGGGTTAATCAAACGACGAAAAAAAACAAGACGGAAAAGGGTTAAAATAGATGTAAAATTAACCCCCGTGTTAAGCCGGGCATACCTTTCGCGGGTACCAAAGTTGACCTTCATCTTTACCCGGGTTGCCGAACATTTGTTTGAACACGCCATTCTTGTCGTATGAACAAATACGATGATTGTTGGTATCCGCAATGATAATCTCATCGTTCATGCCCAAACAAAAACCATGCGGTGAGGAGAATTGTGATTTAAGCTGACCCAAGCTGCCAAACTTGTAAACAATCTGCATGATCTGATGGCTCTTCCCATTTCCGGTGGTATGCGTTGCCGGATAACCGGTCGGCGATTTGATCGGCAAAGGAGATCTACAAAGATTACCTGTGGAACCGATAGGACCCGGCACCAGCGGGTTAATATTATTATTATTAGTATTATTGGCCATCATGCTCATCCCATTAGGCGTGGTCATGGCCATGGCCGATGCAGAACGGCCAAACATGATTGGTTGATTGTTGTTAACACCACCAGCACCAGCGCCAACCACGCCTACATTCGGACCGGTACCAAGCAACGGATTGCCACCATTGTTCTGATTGGTTAACGATGGTTGTTCACCACCCGATGAATTCAATTTGGCCAATTGGTTGATGTTCTTCAAACAAGCTTCGGTCAGGACCAATTCATTTCCACCAACCACGACGTTGGCCAACGGATGTGTGGTGGGCGTATCCACTGACGGGGCCAAACATTTCATGGAACCACCACGAGCACCGACGCCCACACCGCTACCTATCATCAATCCATGTCTTGATGCAAGGGCATCGTTGAGGCCATGCGATTGGTTGGATATTTTACTGTTGTTCATGTTCGACTGCATTTCGGGACTTCGATTTGAATGAAAATAGTACTCCATTTGGCCACTAGATGGGCTGTAAAGATCTGTAAAATTCAAAAATGAACGAAAAAAAGGCCAGGCTTTAGTATTTCGAATCTATTTAGGGCGGAGCTTGTCTGTTTCACAGTACCTGTAGCCGAGCTATTCAAATCTGCGTATTCAAGCATTGAAGTGCTGTTTTGTGTAGATGTTGAAGTGTGCGGAGTGATCGATGTAGATGCGCCACCACCGCCACCGCCACTGTGATTGGAAAACAGCGGCGAAATCTGTTGATGCGGCTGCTGCTGCGGCAAATGTGATCCAACCGAATGATGATCGTAGATGGCTAGAAACAAAAGGTTCGATTGATTGATCGAATATTGATTGATTGATTCGAAAACATACCCTTTGAATACGGATCATCCACACGCAACGAGAATGATGGTGATGTTTGTTGGGATGCGGCCAACAATTGTGATGGTGATGTTTGCGTTGTTGTTGGTGAACTTTGGGCACCGCCATTTCCGGTGCTCAACGAATGGCTGCTGGTGCTGCCACCAACCGCCGAATCAAAATATCCCCCCGAACAATTGTTGTTGTTGTTGTTGTTGGCTCCACGACCAAATCCAGGCGTGATGTTCACCGCTGTTGCTGTCGCTGATGCAGCCGCCGGTGTGTCCATAGATTTGTCCATCAGGATGTCCTCTGTAGAATCCAAAAAAAGTGGGCGTGTAAGACAAAATTGAAACTCCTCCCACTTCCGGAAGTGAAAAACACAATTGAACTCACTCACCTTTCTTTTTGGCCTTGGCGAACGTGACCAATTTGTGCAATTCTTGGCTTGGTCCAATCAGAAAACTATCGCATTTAATGTGTTCGGATCCGGCCACTTGACAGGCAATGTTCCGATGGCCATCGAACAACAATTGGCTATTGTTGGGCGGGGCGAGAGGAGGTGGAAATCGAATCATAATTTCATGGCGCCAAAAGGGTTAAATTAAAGATTCTTACCTGATTATCAAACGATACAATGTTTGCCGTTCACATAGCTCATCCACGGTTATTGATTCTTGGTGTCCGGAATTCTGATGCTGTACCAATGGAGGCGTGGTCAACGGTGGACACGACGATCCATGGCCATATTTGGGCGTGTGCGAAACCAACGGTTTCGGTATGGCGGCTGAAGCTTGTTGTTGAAGCTGTGCCGCAGCCTGCGGATGATGCCCGAATCCATGTTTGGGCTGATCCAAAGTCATCGTAAAACATTGATTCGGTAATTGGATCGGATGGGATTCTTCAGTCGGATCCGGATAGTGTTTGATGGCCAATGTTGTTCCGACAGCTGAGTTGATGCCGTTGCTAAGGTGGTGGTGTTGGTTGTTGCTGGGCGTGGCCAACGTATTGAAATCGGTAATGGTGCCCGATTCGGCACCCAACGAAATAGTATCATCGAACGAAGAAAACAATGATGTAATATTTAAATCATGAAACAAGCTTCCATTGGTGGTCGGATTGGAATCCAGGCCTTGGCCAATCATAGTTGAACAGTTCGCACCACCATTGGCTGTGGTGTGTTGTGTACCGAACGAAAACTCTGCATTCTGCTGCTGCTGATTGAACGTGATCGGTTCCGGTTGTCGGTTATTGTTGTTGTTGTTCATCATCATCTTTTCCTTACGATTCGGATTGTTCAACGAATTGAAATCGAATCCAAACGTGGTCGGAGACGATGTATCATTGTTGTTGTTGTTGGCCTCCGCCCCTCGATGGTGGACCATGGGCGGAGCTATCAATTTAGGACACCGCCCATGCGGATTATTCATCATCTGATTCGGCATCGGATTCAGATTCGTATCCGGCAAACCATCCAAATCATCCAATGGATGATTCATTTGTAATAACATTGAAAAATTATTATTATCCTCAGTGGTGGTGGTGGTTGTGCTGCAGGTCAACGGGCTGGTGGCGTTGGTGAAATTGGCCGGCGATGGAGCCATCGATGCTGAAGATGGGAGGAATTTTGCGGAATGGCCACCACCCGATCCGCCTCCGCCGGTCACCGAAGAACCGGGTGTCCCGAACAGTTCCCGATGAAACGAATGATTCGATGATGAATGATGATGATGATGTATGGACGAATCAAACGAACCAACACCGCTTGATGGTCCACTGCTGCTAGTTGTGGAACTATGTCGTTCAACCTGGGTGCTACTTGTTCCATTATGATGATGATGGTTATTATTGTTGTTATTACAATTACTGCCATTGTGAGCCATCGAAGATGATGATAATGGAGCCATCAGATGATTAAAATGATGATGGCTACTGCTTATGCTACTGGTGGCCGCGGTGGTTGTCGCCGACGACGATGATGACGACAACGACGGCGAAGATGATTGCGAAGATGAAGATGATGCTGGAACAATCATCATTGTAGATATACTGCCACTACTATTAGAATCGATTACAGCAGCAGCAGGATGGCCAGGCGTGGCCGTGGCCGAAGATGCCCCGCCCCTGATGGTCGATGATGCTGTAGTGCTGGTTAAAATAACATCAACATTTTGATTCGGTTGTTGGTGTTGTTGTTGTGGTTGCGGTTGTTGTTGTTGTTGATGATGATTATTGCAATCGAACCGTTGTTGTTGTTGTAGCTTAATCTGCGGATTCAATTCATAATAATCCACCAATGTGATTAGGATGTTTTTCAAATTTTTCATCCATTGCTCATAAAGGGTTAACGGGTTGGTGCTGGTGGGCGTTCCCGATGATCCTGTTGGATCGTCGTCGTTTTGCTGGATCATCGTCTTTGTCGCCTTGCCAAAATAACCCTCAAACACCTGATAGAATCGTTGTTTTTGCCTCTGATTTCTCTGATGGTGAAACTCTGCCGCCATGGTGGTGTTGGTCGCGTTGGTCACCATCATAAGCTCATAGCATATCATCAACAAATGTTGCACGATTGAATAGAATAATTTTTGTTCAGGTCCGGCCGAATCCATCAGCTGGGTGGATCCGGAAGTCGATGATGGCGGTTTGGGCGTTGACGGTAAAGATGAAGACGATGATGCCATTCTGGCCAATTGTTCTTGTTCTGCAGAATCCTCTTTGAAGCGGCCATCATTGGAAATCCAATACAGATATGCACGTATCTCTCTAGCCAATTGTTGGCAACGATCCTTCTGTTTTTGGCCATCGAATTTCATCTCCAAAAACATTAATAATTCACAAAAATTATATAAATATGTCATTGGATCACGATGTTGTAGCCAGGATTCTTCCGGTTCCGGTTCCAATCGTCGATCAGGACCACGAGGATCCGCATCATCATCATCAACATCAATAGTTTTAAGATTTTGGAATATATCACGATCATGATGGCAATGTTGTGGTTGTTGTTGATGTTCATGATGATGATGATGGTGATCCAATCTCCAATAAACCAAAAATTCATCCTTTGGCGTCAATTGATTGGTTGATAGTATTTGTTCCAAGATCCGTTTCTGTCGTCTATTTTGATCCTTCCTAGCTCTCGTACTTGTCCTATAATCATCACCACTACCTGGCTCCGCCTCTACATTCTCAAGCTCCTCCTCCTCCTCTTCATCTTGTTGTCCATCCCCATTATCTTGTTTGTTCGTATCGTTATTCAAAAAAAATGAATTCAAATATTGACTTTTGAAACGTTTTAGCCAGGTTTCATCAAAATGTTCTGGACATCTGCATGTCAAAAGTTTCGCCAAGGGGGATAAGATGGAGAGTGGGGGAAGAAAAATAGATTGAAAATTTTGAAAAATTGAAAAAGGAAGTTGGAAAAAATCGCTACAAATGTAGCAAAATTTGTGCGTGTAAATTGTATCAAATTATCGCAAAAGTAGCGGAAAACTAGCAATATTCTCTCTTTTTTTTCAAATGTAATTCAAACACACAAAACGCTACATTTCCCATTCACTTTACATTACATCCTGTTTGTGTGAGTGTGTGGCCAACAGAAATGGTTTCGTTTTTTTTTCAATTATCATTTCCTATTAAACATGCTAAATATTACGGTTACTAAGAGGATTCGTTTTTCCCCTTGCTCCTTCCCCTCCCCTCTCGCTCCACCTCCAACGCCAAATTTTCAATTATTTGGGCGCCATAGAAAATAATCCCACGTATCATACACTCTCAACGTAGTCTTGTTTTTCTTGTTTTTTTGCTTGAATAATCTGTTTTGACAAACAATTATTACTATTACAGGATCAAGCATGAGAGTATTCATATATTAAATTATGGCGCCCTGGTGTTTGCTTTGGGCGCCATTATTTAATATATGAATACTCTCATGCTTGATCCTGTAATAGTAATAATAACGACGATGATGGTGATGGGCGACCCTAAAAAACGAATCCGAAAAATCCGAATCGTGGTTGGTCGTGTACGATTCGCGAATCCAACACACACAAATTCCGTTATGCGCTAAAGTTATGCAATAATGATGGTGACCTTCAAATTTTTCATCAAAGGTCGAGGCCATGTAACTGTACACGACGACGACGATGATGTGGATGTGGATCATGTTTCTGCGCACAGCAGCATACATAAGCATAAGCAGCCATGGCAGTAGCGAAAGCACGGCAAAACTGGGCGGCCAATACGCGCAACGCGCATGCGCCGCCAACACCGTTACACCGTATACCGTCCGCCCAAGATCTCTGTCTCCTTGATCTTGTTACTTGGCGGTGGCGATGGCAATGAAATATCTAGTTCAATGTTATCCTGGATATGGAGCGTAAGTGTGTGTGTGGGCGACATTGAACCAGGGCGAAATTGGGAGCCTGCGCCCAGAATATTCTTGAATCGACAATCTATTATGTTCAAGTTCATGACATATTCTTGGGGAACAAACATTACACATTGGGAATATACCCATCGGGCGCAAACGCCAGTTGGATTCTCTCTTTGTAATTCTGTTTCGATGATGATGATCGAAATTCTCGTGCGTCATCAAAATCACAGAATCGAGAGAGAGAGACGGGGAGCCAGGGCGCCAGGGAGCAATGGAGCGAACGAGAGTTTCATGATCATGGTCTTGTCTGTTCGCCCACACACAAACTAACATTCTGGAAGATTCTGTTTTGTTGCTTTGTCGTTTTTTTTCTTTTTTGCGTTCAAAACTATTATGCAATTGTAAATCCATTCAGGCACGACCTAGAATTATGGCGCCGGACGTGTACTCCAAATCAATCTCTCTTGTTATTTTTGTTGTTTTGGTTTTTTCTTTAACATTTATTTTTAGGCATTTATTCCGGGCGCGATCAGAATCCCAGAATCCTCGGATTTGAATCCAGAATCCAATTGTGCCAAATGGCTCCAGGAGGGGGCGGGGATAAAAGGGGGCGGGCCAAACGTTGTAAACGCAATTCATCTACGCAAACACACGCACACTTACACACGCCCTTTCTCTCACTCTTGCTTTCTTGATGCACAAAGATGCCACAAAAAGATGCGGCAGAGCAAGAAGAAGATTGGAAGACGGCAGGAATTAAGATTGACCTTCAAAATCGACGACATGATCATCACCACCATCATCAACAACATGTACGCTGATTGGAGCGTATATATATGGCGCCCAACTATCCCACCACTATCCCACCGCCAACCGCTCACAGCAGCTAGCAAACATCAGCCACCACCACCGCCAACAATGGCTGTAATGTGTGTGGCTGGCTATATGACGCTTGCATTCGCGCTTCCTTGGCATTGAACGTGCACATGCATTGGGATGTTGCAATTGGCACACCATACCCCCATACCCGTGCATTGGGAGCCATCCGAATGGACGCCAAACATGGGAGCCATCATTATATTATTATTATTATTATTATTATCATTATTGCTATATATCATGAACATATTTACGTCATGTATCCTAACGTGTGTGTGTGCGTGTGTGCGTGTGGTGAATGCGAGAGTATTTCATGATATTTTTTTTTCATGGACACCACCACACCACACCACACCATACACATACGCACATCATGGGACACTATGTGTGTGGTGATGTGGTATGGAAACACAAGTGAATAGAAAAAAATCGATGATGATGGCTGCCCGGAATGGTCTGGATGGCCGGCCATGAAATTAGGTGGGTTATAATAATAAAAGTGGGAGGAGTCAGCAGAGGAGGGGAGTCAGGGAAGGGGGTACATCCACTGTCGTCAATGGTGGACGACGACAACAACAACAGTACAATAGAATAAGATAGAAATCTTTGAAATCTATCGAAGATGGCTGGCTGGCTGGCTAGATGGCTGACCTTGAAAACACTTAAACATTGAATGGAGAGAAAGAGAGAGAAATTTGCGCGCAATGTTTAGGATTTGTAATGTAAGTGTGTGGATAAGTGTGTAAGTGGGGATTTGTGTGTATGTGGATGAAATTACATAAGTGTAGATCCAAAAGATCCAAGTGGATCCATGATCTATATGAAGGGGGCGGCGCCAATACGCCATAATGATGGCGTGTGTGCGTAAGTGCAATTGTAGCAATTTAAAGCTGTTGTAATAGCAATAATAATAATAATCAATTATGAACGATCATCGTTGTTGTTCGGGAGTAGCAAAAGTAGCAATTGTGAGGAGGAGGAGGAGCAAAAGAAGTAGGAGGAGCTAAATTGATACTTTTAATGGGGAATGTCTCCAAGTGCGAAACTAAGCTTAACTAAAATTGCTACACAATCACACACGCACACGCCCATTTTTTTGGATGAATCCCAAAATTGATCCCAATCTTATTACTATTGGGTGTTCCAAGAAAATTGATCCAAATCCTCCTCCTCAAAATAGATCTTTAATCCATTTGCAAACATTGAAAATCAAGCAGGCCAAATCCATGATGATGATGATGATCCATTCAGATTTCGTGGATTGGTGTTAATGGTTTCTTTTTTTGGGATTGGTTGTATCCAAGCAACACAACCACCACCACCACCACCATTGATACATTTATGAAGATACATTTCATTCGTGTGTCAGGCTATACTATTTCGATACAATTTCGATGAAGCACACACACAAGTGATACAGGGTGGCCCATAATAATCTTTGAACGAACGAACGAACGAACGAAAATTTTTCAAATTTTAATATTTTACTTCAGCTTTGTACAATAATCATCATCATCATCATCATGATTGTCAGACAATCTTCTTGGAATAGTGGGATGGATCGAACATAACGAAGGAAAATAAAAAAAATTGGGTGGAGACACCACAGTGAAGTGATTTGGAGGGGAGGGGGTTAAGCCTGGGCTGTCCAAATAAGGATCGCGCGCGCACAAACACACATACATGTTAACCCTTCTGGCGCTCGTGAAATTTCTTTTGCTTTTTCGTTTTTATGGTACCACCCAACGTTTTGGGATGCAATTATTATTGAAATTTTTTTATGTTTCGTTTGTTTGTTTGTTAGATTGTCAGTTTGTTGGTTGCGCGTTTTGTTACCTAACTTAACAAACCCCCAACCACCAACCAAGCAACCATTCAATCAGCTTAACCATCCAGCCAGCCAGCCAATCTGTGGTGGCCAAACAAGCAGCATCTGTTAGATTCAGACCCGCACATGCTACATGCTTGAGTTATGCACAACACAAGCCAAACATATGCGAGTATTTGATGTTTCAAATACTAAACTAATAACAATAATTTTTCCTTCTTCTTCTTCTTCATCTCTCGTGTCCAAGGCCATTTTGGATAGACATCAATCTGACGCTCGCTCTCGCAACAGCACACACATAGCCCAGTGGCGAGACACTTGCACACGCACACAAACACACTGTGCGCACATTTGTTGCATTCCAACATCCTAACACAACGAAATACTCATATTTTGAAAGGAAAGGGATGCCAAGGGTTAATTTTTTATGATTGATTTTTTTAACCCGCGGAAGCGGAAGCGAACAACAACAACAACTTACATTTGATGTAGCAATTTTCGAACAAATAGATCATCAATGATTATTATGTAATCATTGTTTTGTGATGGTTTTAAATTGAATTTCAATGTTGGTGGAAGCGAAGGAGGCGGAGGCGAAGATGATGATGTTGTGGTTGTGGTTGATGATGGTGGGCGTGACCTAATCCGCGTAACGCCTGGATCGGATGGTACGTTGTTGTTGTGGTGTTGATGTTGGTGGTCTGACGGATAATCTTCTTGATCATCATAATCTTCATCTGCTTCTTGGTTTTGGCTGTCATGATGATCTTCAACAGGATTCATCAAGATTCCGTTGTTCAGAAGCGCTGCCCAAATATCATATTCAATATCGTCCGCGGCAGCAGCAGCAGCCGCATCATCATCATCATCATCATCTACTTCCGCTGGATCATCCGCATCGGACATCGGATCCATGTGGGACTTATGAACGAATGGTACCGATACAAAATGATGGTCATTATGATCATCATCATGATCATCGATTGTGTTTATAGTGGATGGCGGTTTCATTGGATCCTTTTTTTGTTGTTGTTTATTAATTAAACCATTAACATCCATTTGATATATAGGACAGTGGGTGGATCCAAAATCATCGGGGGCGGAGTCGAATTTTGTTTCGTCCGATGGTAGATGTTCACGCCCATAAGCCCGCGAAATTTTTTTTGAATGAATTCCTATGAAATCCCAAAAAAAGGTATCAAAATGTACAGAAAATTTGTAAAATTGCTACAATTCAAATGGATATTGCTACTATATTTTAGCCCACAGAGATGAGCAACCCAAGCTCCGCCTATCTAACATTTTTGCGCCGCCCATTAAGCAGCAGCATTTTATCTAAACAGCAGATGAAGCTATATTCCCCTCCTCTCTCTCTCGCTCTGATTGGTTCATTGTGATGATTGGACCTGATGACTAGACACATTATAAACAGTGAAAGAAGGAGGTGTATTTCTGTTTTGCTGTTCACCATTTAAAAATTGGTTGCTCACCACTGTTCTATAGCAAAGACAGGATGATGTCTCTGTTTCGATCGTGGTTAGGGAGGTTTCAATTGTTTCGATGTTCGAAGCTATTGATTGATTGATTGGTTGATTGGTCGGTGGTGAGGATGATATAAACACACCACCACCACCACCAGCACAGAGCCTACGAGACTCACTATACTTTTATTTTTGATTGATTCCGTTTGAGGCTCAACAACCAACCAATCAACCAATCAGCTTGTCCGCAAAGCACAAAAAGCATAAAGTAGAGCACACACAAAAAACAACCATCACCAGAATCAAGGTCGTACAATCGGTCGGTGTGTGTGTGTGTAGGCAAACGAGCGAGAGTGAGATGCAATCGGCAAGCGGATAATAATCACCGGATTTACTAAGAAAGTAGCTAGCTAGCAAGCAAGCAAACTGTTTTCATCTTCTTTGGTAAATGGCTTTGGCTTGTTGTGCTCATCTCAACCAATTTTGGTGGGAAAACTAGAGTGTCGTGTATAACCTTGGATATGAATTTACTGATTTTCCAATTCTTTGGTTGTTGTTGCTGTTGTTGCATAATATTGTAGCGTTATGTAGCCAAAAATTAACCCTCTTACTCTCTCTCTCTCTCTCTCTCTCTCTCTCTCTGAGCTACTGGAAGATACACACTGGTGTTGTTGTTGATAACATTCGATACATACCAACCAACCAACCAACACCATGGCAAGGAATGTGTAGGTTAACTTATGCTACAACAACGACAACTTAATCAAGCTGGTAGATTTATTCTAAAAGGTGACACTATTTCACTCTCACTTTCTCACACACACACACACACACATTTTTACTATTATTAGATGTTGCATATCATCATCATCATCTACATTAATCAAAAAAAAAATCACCATAGACGACAAGGGGTTAAGTGCGAGTGGTTGGTTCGAATGGGTGTAGTTTCGATATTTCTGGTTCGAAACGAAAAGGGTTAATATAGACAAACCTTTTTTTGATGATGAACGACCGCCCCCCAAATGGAAGATAATTGATTATTGGCTGATGATCAAAAAAGAATACACGCCCATGTATACACACATGCGCACGCCCACAAATTACACTAATTGATTGCCACTGGTGATGGAGACGATGTTTTTGGCTCTGGATGATTGGTTGTTTTGTTTCGTGACGATTTTCGAAATTCGAATCGTGACTAAAACCTGGTCGAATCCTTGGATTAAAATTGGATTCACTCGAACTCAAATCAGAACAAGAACGATAATTATGATGATGATAACAATTGACTTGGAACAAGTCCAAATCCGATTCGGATCCGCAGAACAGCGAAAATTCGAAATCGAAAACCGGCGCTGCTTCACATAGGGCGCCACTTCACACCACAGGGCGCCACAACATTCCCAAACGAATTAACAGAATCCGATGTTCAAATTCCCAAATCTTGTGTATCCAGAATCCAGAATTTCGAATTTCGGCGAGGGCGAAAACAACACCTACACACACACACACCAACACACTTTAATTCGAAATCTTCGAGGAAAACGACGACAAACAACCACCAAACAACTAACCAAACAACAACAACCACAACCAGGATCCCTGAATATGATGATGATGATCACTGGGCGCGATCACAATTTCGAAAATGAAAAAGAAATAAGCGTACGGTGCGGCTGTTCGTCTGCGTGCGTTCGTGCTTGCGTGCTTGTTGTTTGGTACGCTGTGCACTGTGTTCCGTCCTGTTCCGTACAACACGACTGCCACCACCAATGTATGTGCGTGTGTACGGTTGGAGGCGAAGTGAAGACGCGCAACGCAAAGCGCAGAACATCCATTTTTGGTAGTGGTATGCGCATTAACAGAAAATGTATCGAATTTGCAAAGTGCTGGCAGTATTTTTGTTGTTGTTGTTGTTGTTGTTTTTGTCATGTCTGTCTGTCGGTCTGCCTGTGCGTACACAGGCAAATAGTGGAACACTAAAATTGGCGCCAAAATTTAAATAAAAAAAATTGAATTCATAAAGTGAATTGATACAAAAATTCTGATTGAATCCCGTTATCCTCCCCCGGACCATCGGGCCACGGATCGTTCAGATCGAAATTGATCTTCAGAATTTTGGGAATTTTCTTCGACGACAACGAAAAGTACCGAAAAAGGTTCATATCTTGAAAAATGGGCTTTCTAGCGCCATCTATGGAGCTGGAATGGAAACAATTTTTTATGTCCGTCTTTGACGACAGATGGCAGTAGCTTTTAATTTTTCGTTTTCGTTTCCCGCCAAACAAAAATCATCATCATTATTATTCGATAATGATGATCCACAGAGTGGTAGTGAAAACCGAAAAACAGGCTTTAAATATTTAATGAAATTTTTGTTGTTCCAAATGGAACGTTCCATTAATCACACGCACAATTCATTAGCTATTCTGATATTTGTGTGTGCGTTGGTGTTGTTTAGGGCGGAAAAATCGATTTTGATTCGCTAAATATTTTCCACCAAAATATATATTTCCGATCACTTTTCAATGGCTTCGGCTTCGGCATTTCCTTTCATCACTATTCATCAACGGATCTCGTTCACTATTCGTCCAGGGCGTCCAGGGCACGATGCGAATTCGTCGCAAGAATGCCTTCTATTTTGAATTGAAACAAATCGTTGAAGGTCATGATACCCGATTCTATATGTACAAAAATTACCTGGAAATCCTATTGTTGTCCACTTGGTTGTTAAGATTTTCCGTATCGATCATCACCTATTGGAATCGTAAATGGCCACGTTATTGGCTATACGATCCGTTCAGTTTTTTGGTTTACCACCAGAATTCTCGATTGTACACCCACTACCTTCTGCTGGGGTTAATGTTGGTTTTGTTGACGATCAAGGTCAAATTCTCGTTCTACTTTCAGGACGTTAACAGTGTTACATTCACGGAACCTTATGATATAATCGTCCGAAATTGGGAACAATATTTGGAATGTCTTCGGCCAGAATATGAACAACAATTGATCATCGATTCAACATATAGGAAGTTGGTTGCCACCAACCAGGCCAGAATTGTTCATTGGTATCAACATGTACCGTTAATCCGTTATTTTCAGCTTCGATATTGGCGATGGAAAATATTGTTCCAATTCTATTGGACATTCAAACAGATCGATTTGAACAAATTCAAACGTTCAAGGTTCAATGTGGTCAGCGATTTCAGTATCCAAGGCCGGATATGGTTGATTTATGTGGAAATTTTCTTGGATCGCCTGTACAATTTGATCCATAATGTGGCCGGTAAGCCCTGGTTAACCCTTTTTGGACCGGAAGTGGTTTTGATATTCGTTCCGTTTCCGCTTTTAGTTTTAATATTCCTAACAATTTGTATCCTAAACTACATCATTCTACATGATCATTACAAACTCTACCTAATGCATCGATTCTTGTTGTTCCTGGTGGATTCGTTCACCATCGTTTACACCCTATATCTGGCCATGCAATGTCTTTATTTTGGTTCGTGTTTCATCACCATGCAAGTATCGTATCAATGGCTACGATGCCGAGAGATCGATCAAACACTACGATTGGTTTGGTTGAAAAGCAAACAAATCAACCGTATGGTGATGATCAGCCGACCATCGTTCTATCGGAAATATTGGCTTTCAGCCGAAATGTTCCAAAAGCTCAGATCCGCTTATGTAGAACACACGAAACTGTGCATTTTTTACCACCTCTCCTCCCAAGAAGTTTGGGGTTCAACCATGCTATTGTTCTACTTGATCCTGATCCCGTTGAATTCAATGTGTTTGCTAACGTTGTTGGCCGGCAACATCCGTATCGAGGAAGTGTTCGCCATGTCCGCACTGTTCATGATCAGCATCATCGGTATGATATGTTTTTCGCTGATGTTGGCCATCGAAACCGAACTATTGCATAAGTTCTCACCGTATTTGGTTTCGATCACGCAAGCAATCGAAACCAATCGTCAAACATTAGGATTGAAACTCAAATTCGATGATTGGTTCCAACGTTTGATTTATGGCCAAAAATATGGGCCCCGTATCGCTACGTTCGGCACGATGGATCCGCAAACCATTGTCAATGTAAGCTAAACCATTAACCATTCGTTTGGATACTAATTTTTTAAGGATTCTTCTCTCCTCATTCCCCGCCTATCACACCCACGCCCACACCCCCTATTACAATCACAAGATATTGATCATTTATGTTGGATTATTAATCTTGATAATTGGATATTTTCCAAAAATTTATTCAGCATTCTGAATGGAATTCGTGGAAATCGTATTTTGTATCTCCAAATGATTCTAATAATAGCTGTTATTAATAGTGTGCCGCCTTGTTCCTGGATCGATATCCGACGGTATCCGTTGATCATTCGTTTTCCCAACGTTGAACAACAACCAAAAACATAATGCGGAGAATTATATAATTGTACACATTTTTAAATAATAATAAATTATGCAAGAATCCGGGATTTCCAAGAATCCGTCCGTTCGTTTGTCTGTCTAGGTTTGAGTGCTTGAGCACCATTATCATTAGTAGTAGGAATATGGGTATGGATACCCGACCCGGATCCACACACTTGGATCCATTGCATCCACTTGGATCCACTTGGAACCATTCCTACGCCAACCGTCGACCACCGTTGAGTCAAAACATGCAGCTCAAACCCTCGAAGTTCATCTATGATGAACTGAAAAAGATCCTGGAACAACATGACCATCCCGAATATCGTCGGGAGCAATTTTTCGATTTGTTCTTGTTGTGTTTTGTCCTTGTCCGTGTTATTGCTTGCATTGTAACCAGCCAAATATCCTCAATCACCACCACCACTAACACCGTGTTCGATTATTGGCGTTGGGATCAGCTTAGCAATTCGATTTACACTAGCACGCCACGATTGTACCTAAACTATTTCATTCTGCTATTCTTGATTTTGGTTGGTTGTATTAAAGCTAAGCTTTGTTTCTACTTTAACCATGTGGATACCGTTTCGTTCCTATATCCATATCAATTGGTGGTGAAAAATTGGGAACACTACGTGGGCAGTTTGTTGCCCTACGAAGAACAACAAGAATCAATCCAGAGGATATATCGAGAACGCCTACCGTCACCAGGATCCGCCTGGTGGCGCAACCGGCGTAATCCATTCCGGCGACTCTTCCAATGGTGTTGGTGGCAGTATATCCGGTTGAAATACCACTTCCGGTTTCAGCATGTTGACCGGGAACGGTTTGTTTCGCGGAAATTCGACGATCCGATCCCGGACTTGGGGTTCGAATGTCGGACCCGATTGATCCGTTGCGAAATGATCGTCGATCGTGGTTACCAGTGTTTCCACTATGCACTTGGTGTCCTCCTGGTGCTGTTGCGGATTAACGATTTCTTCGTGCTAAACCATCATCGTATTAATCTGCTACGTGTGGATAACTTCTTAATCTTTATCCTGGATTGGATCCTGGTCTGCCATTCCGCCTATTCAATGGCGCAACTATTTGTTTTCGGGGTTTGCCTCAATCAAATGATCAACATTCATCTTCAAGGTTTGATGAAACGAATCAGGTGGATTTTGAAGACCACGCCCACTACCAACAACTCGAGCTCCATCAAGCGTCGCTCGTTCGCCCGTTTCCTCGGCCCCCGGTCCTCGGGAAAATTGCACTGGGCCCATCAGGAACATACCAAACTATGTGTGTTCTACTACTATGCCTATGAAGAAATTTGGAGCAATCTTCTGGGAACATTCTATTCGATTGCCATCCCGATCAACGTAATGTGTTTGCTAACATCCCGAAGAGATAATCTTCAGATTGAAGAATATGTATCAATGTACATGATATTCATAATCAATTCCCTGGGATTAATCAACCTGTCTTTGGTGTTGGCCATGCAAACCGAAGCTTTGCACCGGGTTTCCAAGCACTTGGTACCAATCGTCCAGCGGCTCCAATGGCGCAAAACGCTAACATTGAAGCTGAAATACGATGATTGGCTCCAACGACTAATCCATGGCCCCAAATATGGCCCCAGGATTCCTACCATTGGTGCGGTCACTTTCCAGGTAGCGTTGAATGTAAGTGTATTCGCTAATCCTCTAATCGGCAAGATTAACATGATCCTTAATCCCTTGATCCTTAATCAGATGTTCATAATCTACATTGGTTGCCTGCTGTTTGCGGCCACACATTTCAAGAATATCTATCAATCAACCGGCGGCGACCTGAACCGGGGCGACCAACTCAGTGCGGTTGAGCCAATGGGCTAACCGGAAATTCCCCGTAAAGCCAGAATTCAGAATCGCCAAGAAAGTTTCCCTGGAAAAGCGCGCAAAACAACTGATTCTGTGGATTCTGCATTACAATTCTGCAGTCCAGAATCCAGAATCCTTGGAATTCTTCCCAAAATGCCTTAATTTATTTTCCCTAAAAATTGTGATTTTGTCCTCCACATTCCGCTGGTCAAATTTTCAGTTTTATTATTCTTAAAGAAATTCTTCGAATGGATCGAAGTTTAGTGGTTCATTGAAAATGGGAAATTTGATGTTGCAAACATTTCCACGTTTATCATTGCCAACAACCACCAATGGCGCCATGAATCCGGGCGTCATGGAAAAATTGGATCGTATCAAGTATTATTTTGCATCCAGGACATCCGCCTATGATGATATCTGGAATATTTCCTATCGTCTTTCCGATGAAATCCACGAACAAGTTTTGGATGTATTCATTTTGACCTTGTAAGTGTCTTGTGTTCTTGGAGCTTTCTTGGAATTTTCTGGATTTCAATTTCTTCTTTCTTGTTGTTCCAGGATCGACCATTGGGACAAAGAATTGGAACGTTATGTTCTACTGTGTGAACGTTGCTTGATATTGATGGATTTTGATTTTGAACGTCTGGAAACAAAACAATTGTTCATTTATGATTATGCCCGTTTCAACTCAATCAAAATCGGCCCTTTGATTTATCCACAAATGGCCTTCAATTAGTAAGTGACGTAGTTCAAAGTTCAAAGTTCAAAATCTAATCTGAATGTGTGTGTGTCTAGCTATAATCATCGATCCAAATATGCGATGCGTTTTCAATGGGATTCACAAAAACCACTGAACTATCGTGATTATTGGAATCCGTGGTCCAAAGAAATCCCTTGGTTGACCTTGACCCAACATCCTTTGTCATCACATATTGATGAATTATTATTCGAATTAGATTTCGATCCAGAATCCGGATCATCGATTGATGATGAATATTTTACCAGAGAATATTTGCAACAGATCCGAAGACGTTTTTCATTGGCCACGTTTCATGATAAATTTTTGGAGATTTTGAATTCATTCCAATCGACCAGTATTTGGTCGATGGTTCCTAGATTGGATCAGGCCACGCCCAATGTGGCCAATCAAAGTGATGTTTTGGAAGAGGCTGTTCGTAACAATCTTTTGGTGGAAATTTTCCATCATCATCCTAACCAAGGAGCATCATCACCATCAACCATCATACACTATACGCCAATATTATGTGAGAATTATTTTAACCTTCCGGCCATGTTTTATAATCGTACCAATCTTGGTTATTATCGTCTTCGATTATTTTGAATTTTTGCCTTTTTTTGTTTGTTTGCCTTTGTTTTGTCGATAAGTTTAATAGACGTCGATTAGTTGATTGATGATTTTTTCATTCCAATAAGATTGTCATTGTCAATCATTGGTTGGTTCGAGTCTGAAACAATTCTAATGAACATTGAACATAATCTTCGCAATTTTCGAAATAAAATTCATGTATTGTGTGAACATTGAAAATTGTGATGGATTTCGATCTGAAATGAAACAAAAATGGAATCAATACGGGGATATTCTGTATTTTTGGCAATTTTATTTTTTAAATAATTTATAGAATATTCTTTTTCTCTTTTTTGTACGTTTTTCCAAAATTTTTGGAATCATGCTCTCGCTTGTTTACTGTAAAATTTTCTGCAATTCTGAATTCTAGGGTGTTTGCTTTAATCCAAGGGAAATGATTGATATTATCCTGTTCTGTTTTGTGAGCCATCAAACAAGAGCTCAATTTTCGCTTAAACAATAATGATGATGCAATAATGAAAACAAAAATGATGCGAATGATGATAATGGCAGTTAATGGTCTCGGTGGTGGTGGTGTTGTGCTGGCTAAAATGGCCAAAATAAATCATCAAACATGATGACGCAATATTGTACACCAATTGGCTGGAGGTTTTGAGAAATCGAACGTTTTTGAAAAATCGAACGTTTTCGAGGAATCGAGGTCCACCTCACGTCAATGGAACACGCTGACAAACAAGATCCAATCTTCAACGGCTAAAATCAAAAGGTAAGAATTTTGATTTTTTTTTTTGAAAAATACTCACATTTTTGTGGTCCAGGCTTATTGCTGTCGCTTTCGACGCTTTGGCCTAATGGCGAAAATTATAACTTTCTGTAAACAAAATCCCAAACAAAAAAAAAGATTATCAAAAAAAAATTTGCGAAATTTTCAGCAAATGTCGAACCATTATCGAACAGGCGATCATTTCGTTTGGTTGCTTTTTCTCTTTTTTGAATACAGTCTCTGTTGAAAATAGTAACAAAAACAATGATCAGTGAAAAATGATAAAAAAAATAATGATTAGTCAGTATCGATAACAAAAATAATGCGCAGCCAAAAATTATTCAAAATTTGCTATTTGCTATCGCAGAGATTACCAATTTCTTGATCTTGATTCTTGATGCTAAATCCAGTTCACCAGACATCGGGTTGGATGATTTTCGTTTTTAGGTAAGTTTTGGTGAATGATTCAAAAAGAATTCTAAAATCATTCTAAATTTGTCAGGCAGGTCGAGGAACGCTGTTTGCCAAATTTGCACACTCTGAAAAATCACCGAAATTTTGTGAGCGCCATCTGTTGGCAAAAAGCTGTAATGTATTTTCTATGGGAAAATCGCAAAATTTTGATTTTATTTTATTTTTTTTCAATTTA